>QFFD01000410.1:0-23812 GCA_003314615.1 Pholiota microspora
ATTCCACATCTTTGGCAAACACTCCCTTCTGCATCATCCCCAGAACAGTCAGCTGTAAACACCCTTCTCCCATGCCCCTTATGAATGCATTTTCCAACGTCGTTTGCATGTGTACACCGTCATAAAGTGTGTCCAGATGAAGAAGGCGTTGTGCATAGCTTTCCCACCACTCATTCTCCCACAAAATTTCGCACTCTTCTTTAAATCGGTAGCTTGCATGATGAGTAATTGGTGGACAGTTAAACGCCATCGCTTTTCGCAAGAGGCCGATTCGAGCCTTTGTCTGGGTGAGCCAGTGGTAACCGATCATCCCAATACGCTCCGCATCTCTCAAAGTAATGGACAGGACAGGCAATTCCATCAACTTGCGAAATGCAGGTTCAATCCACTGGTCAATGCGGTAACGTCGTACAAGATAGAACTGAAGGATGGGACAAAAGAAGGTCCTCTGTTCAAATTGTTGAATCGAGTAGTCAATACCGTCCTTGATTTCGAAAAGAGTTGATAATTCAAGAACATCCATTAGAAACTCGTCACGATGGGGATGTTCACTATTTCGTAATGAGACTCAACATTTACTTGGCTAGAACGTTGAATTAATAGCACACCTGGGTCCATGGAGTAGATATATAAGAAGGTTTTCAAATTTCTCGGATTGATATTGGTTGGTGGAAGAACAAATGGGTTATTATCCGTTGCTCCATCGAATCGCGGGGAGACGGCATTGAAAATATAGTATTGAGGACAGTTGATCTTCGGCTTAGAATACCGATGTGAAGTCGGTATAAGACACACGATTTTTCATCATATGCCTAATAAATCGATTGAGACTGATTTAAATCCCGCCGCTGAATCGTGTTAATGTAGCCAAGTCATGGCTGTATACATACTTCTGAAGTTAACAGAAGCCCAATGTGTCACCACCATGCCGCCTGGGTTGGCTGAATGATTGTCACTAACTAGTGTCACCCTTGTTAAGTAGCATAAGCAATTGATTGAAATGTTTGCGCGAACTTAAAAAATATTCGCGCGAAGAAGTGAAATGTTTTCGCGCGAAATTAAAATGTTTGCGCTAAAAACAAAAGTGTTCGCGCGAAAACCAAATGTTTTCGCGCAAACATTTACTAACCTAGAAATGTTCGCGCATCAATAATTGGCCTAAATATGTTTGCGCGGCACCCAAAAACAAAAATGTTTTCGCGCAATAATTATGCGCCACTTTGACCGCCATAATATAGATACGAATAATCGAACAGTCTTTCGTGATGCACAAGAATTAGAACGTTTCAAACTAAAGACAACACGTCGAGGACAGACCTCAGTCCAATTTCTTCATCGCAAGTGCTTCCTTTATACCTATTCCAGCCAGGAAGCACATTCTCATGGTAGCACCAACGTATACAAATCCAACGCTGCCCCATGCCATAGCATTCCAATCCCAAAAACGCCAGAAAATTCCGTAGCCTGCCGGCGCCATGGTCACCAAATGTCCGAAATCTGCGACGAGTAGGCCAACAAGAAGCTTGCGCCACGTCAACACGGAGTTTGTGGAAGAGAGAACGAAGTGTTCGTTCAAGGCGAATAGCAGATACAGATTGGACAGCTGAAGCAGAGCCATGCTGGTTTGTGTGGGAAGAGGTGATGCCGGTGCTTGGGCGAGTCCGAACGTAAGGTCTTTGAGGTAGTCATCTGGCCTAAATGCGGCATAGTATGCACCTGCAAGAGCAGATATAGGTTCAATGTACAGGAAGAACAGGCGGTAGGGCCAGAAGGGGATTCTGGATGCCATTTGTCCGAATTGTGCACGGAAGAGCGCAGGGCGAAGCTATTAGGTTGTCTCACGCGCAGACGCCCACGGTCAGGTTATTTCAAGATGTAATTAACAGAATTAAACACGTCCGTTTCTCAAGGGATTCATTTGTGGAGTTTTCGAAGTTCAATGGGGAACGGGAAGGAGACTCAGAGTCCAATTTCAAAATCGTTTCGGTAAGACCCGACAAGTGTGTTTTGGAACGTGGGTCCGAAGTTGAACGAGGTTCAAACGTTCAAACCCTGTGAATGCTAAATCTGTAATCCGAAAAGTTCCTTTTCTTTTAACTTATACGCGACGGCCTACATCTAAGTCCCCCCCGCAGCACTGATCATGAAGATAGTTCAATAGTGATGCTCCTCACTCGGAGACACCAATGCGCAGTCTGACGCAGTCTGTAGAGACGGACGGACGTCCGTATTATTGTTCCTATGATCAAGCTTCGAAATTCCTGCATGACAATCAGGCCTAGGGAATTTACAACATCTCAGAAGGAAGTAAAGGCACAAAAACGCATATACACCTGTATACCTTGTTCTAGATTCGATGTAGGACGACTAAATATAGACCTAAGGAAGTACTCAAAGGATGTTATTGATAGAATGAGCTATTTTAGATGCCATGCTTTTTCACTCCGCCGTAATATTTGGACTTTGTATAGATGAACATTGTATCGGAAACCTTCCATGATGCGGCGTCTAAACACGAGTACACCATTACGCATATATCGACTTTCCTGCCCGGGTGCGTATCCGGATTACTTTTCTGTGAGACAGTTATATCCTTAAACACAGAACTGGTGAAGAAATAATCAAGAATTTATGGTTCATGAAGCGACTTTTTTCATTTTTAAAAGCGCATCTTGTAGCTAAGTGTAAGACAGAAGGTTTACAGTGTTGAGATTCATAGCGTTCTGAGTATTTCCATATCTGTAATGACTTTTTCCGAAGAATTTTGCGACGTCTCTGAGAACCAAGCTGTCGAAAATATCCACACACCGAATGTAAAGAATCCCGCTTTAGTCCGGGCATAGCTAGACGGCGAAGTAATATGCATCAATAACTCGTGATGATCCAGCTTAGTACGACGGAGTACATGAGCACAGAGCGAGTGATTATTGAACTCCAGGCCATAGTTTATGAACCCAAAAAAAACTCTCCAAAACAGTATATAAGCAGGGGAAACTGGCCGAGAAACAGCAGGATCCAGCTCAAGCCTTCCACACCAACATCTCAATCATGCAGCTCTCAGTCTTTGCTCTTGTTTCCGCAGCTGTAATGGCCACTACCACCCTGGCACAGTCTATCAGCTACGAGGGCTTTGCCAGTACTGTATCATGCAGCGGGACGGCTTTCGGATGCACCGACGGTGGAAACGTCTGCTGCTCTCTCCCTACCGGATTCGGATTCTCCGCTCAATTCAACAACCTCCCCGCTGGATCTCAAGGGCAGGGATACACCGGCAACGCCTGTTCCAACTTCGTGTTCTCAGTTTTCGGCCCTGGTACCAAGTGCGAGAACCTCGGCGGCGGCCGTGTTTCCAACCTCAACTGGTTCCACTCTCCCCAGGCCGCACGTCGTTCCCTCAAGGCCAGAGGAACAGATATTTCAGCCAACAACTGCAGCGCTCCATCCTACTTCAAGTACGAAGTATCTGGTGTCGAAAGGAAAATCAAGGTCCCCGCTGGTGAAGGTGCTGCGCAAACTATTGCCGACCTTTATCTCGCCAATGGGGCCGACGCTCTTGCCTCCTACGAAGCATATTGAAGAGTAAGTTTCCATCTCTTATCCGGAATGAATACATCTTGATCGCTTTTCTACTGAAGACCCAATGCCGACCAAGAGAGCCGTGCACGATCGTTCCCACTAGCGCCCATAGTTGTCAACGTAAATAGACGATGGTGATGCGGTGATGGGTTCTCTTTTTGGCAAGAATTTGCCCCGTTTAGTAAATAGCTCCTGTTTCCCACGTTTCTGATTCAATTTATCTTTGGGGCGCGCCCAAGTTTTCTTTCTCAATTTGTTTGTGAAATAAGAATCGAAATATAGTAAATGCGAAAAAGGCGTAAGAAAAGGGTGCTTTCATGGGACAATATTGGGTATGATCATGAGAGCTAATGTATACCTAATGATACCACACGTGCGCATGGTTGAATTAAGGATCCATTGAAACTTGGACTTGGGTGGTTGATGTTCATCCTGAACGAATGACTTCGGATTGTGCTCGGAACTCAAGTGATACGAGCCAAGCAAATACAATTGTCTTGAGCAAAACTGTGACTCAGTTAGAAATTTGTGCCTGGCACCTCTGAGTCATTCCAGATTGAATCCGAGCACTCAAGAAGCGGTTAAATAGGAGTACGTCTGATTTTTGTTCTGTATACCCTTTCCCATTGCTTCATGTGAGTTTTCTGTCTCATGGATATAAGTATAGCGCTCAGCAATAGACGTGGCGGAAAAGCGCGCTTTATTCTAGATCACGTGGGGTGGATCTTCTCAATTTCAATTTCGATTCAAATTCTGCATCTATCTATCTATGTAATCTCTAGGAATCTCTCTAACTAACCACCATCTTCCTAATCGAAGTGCCTTACGAACAATGCAGCTCAAAAGCAATACCAAATCATACAAGGAGGACAAACCCGAGTTCGGTCATGGAATGCTACAGTACTTTTCATTGAACCCATCTTATATCAACCTGAACAACGGTATGAATATTTCGCAGCTTAAATGTACCACTAATTGAGGTCGTCCAGGATCATATGGTACCACTCCTTCACCTGTTACGGACGCCGTTCATGCACTCTCTGCCCGGATCGAAGCCAATCCGGACTTATTTCACCGCGTAGAGTATAAAGCTCTGCTCGATGAGGCACGCCAACAAGTTGCGAATCTCGTTGGAGCCGAGCGGGATGAGATCGTCTTCGTGCCCAACGCCTCCATGGGTGTGAACACTGTCTTGCGGAACTTTGACTGGGAAGAAGGAGACATTATTTTTGACTGTGAGTCGGGCCGATCAAGTCAGGGGACTATCTTATCATTGATGCTTCTCCTGCATACAGTTAGGACGACCTACGCCTCTGTTTCTCATACAGTCCAATACCTGCACGATATTTCTCCCCACCCTTCAGTCAGCACCATCCCTCTCAGGTTTCCTAACACGCACGCGGAAATTATCAAAATATTCAGGACACATGTTCAGGCGAATCCAGCGAAGCCAAATAAAAAACGCGTCGCGGTTATCGACAGCATCGTATCGAATCCCGGAGTGTTACTTCCTTGGAAAGAGTTAGTCGAAATATGCAAAGAGGAAGACATATTCAGCGTTATCGATGCAGCCCATTCGATAGGACAAGAGGTTGAAATCAACTTGAAAGATTCGGATCCCGATTTCTGGACCTCTGTATGCGCTGACTCACTCAGTGAATTCATTGCCATTTCTGATATCATTGGCTTCTATAGAATTGCCACAAATGGCTTTCCGCGAAGCGCTCCTGCGCCGCACTATATGTGCCCGAGAGGTACATTCAAGTTGGACCCATACCGTGCATCGAGTTAAGCATGGCACCTTAGGAACCAACATATCATCAAGTCGTCGATCCCCACATCCCATGCTTACACTTCGCCAGGGAATGGGACGGGGCCGAACTTTGTAGCACAGTTTGATTGCAAGTAAACATCGATTTTCCAAATGCATATTCTCATATCGGTTCTGTATTAGGGAATGGAACTATCGACTACACTTCCTATATAACTGTCACGGATGGTGAGTAGAACTCATGAAGTCGTACCAGTTCTACTTGGAACTTGACACTCCGAATCCAGCTATCGAGTTTCGACAGTGGATGGGAGGAGAAGAGAAGATAAATGCATATTGCCACGACCTCGCTATCAAAGGTGGCCAAGCGCTTGCCAAAGTATTGGGAACTAGTGTCATGGACCCTGACGGTGAACTTACATTGAACATGGTACGTGTGTTCATTGCAGAAAATCTTCTCAGATCTTAATGAACTGCTTTTAACTAGGTTAACGTACGATTACCGCTTCCCGATGAATTTCCAGGAGGGCCCTCAAATGTTATGACCCTCAATAAACTTATACTCGAAAAGAACGCATTCTCTGCCCCATTCAACCATGATGGCTGGTGGACCCGGTGCAGCGCACAGGTGTGGAATGAGGTACGTTCCG
This sequence comes from Pholiota microspora, assembly GCA_003314615.1. NCBI lineage: Eukaryota > Fungi > Basidiomycota > Agaricomycetes > Agaricales > Strophariaceae > Pholiota > Pholiota microspora. The sequence continues at coordinate 5,998 of QFFD01000410.1, forward strand.
TTCTTCTTGCGCGTTCCATCAGATATTAATGCGCTAGTTGACCATTCCTATTCATCGTCTGTAGATCAGCGACTTCGAAGCTTTAGGGAAAAAGTGGCTTGAAGTATGCGCTCAAGTAAAGGGGGGCCTGAACGAATCGAAGTAAAGAAAATGGATCTTATAGTTGAAAACTACCTTCTACTGAATTTCCACAGGATACGATAGTGTTTTGAATTGACCAGCGTAGATCTGTGTACCTTCGTATGCTTGTATAAATCATATACTCACTTGATAGAATATTGAACGGATGCTTATCTGTGGAGAAAACGTCGAGTTTATTCTTTCCAAATATTCATCGAGATATTGCCGGACAAACTGCAACAAGCATCAAAAGAATCTCCGACGTGAGCAAATTATCCTTTCGAACGTTTGTTTGCTCATGGACGGCGTCATGCCCGTCTTCACTTTCTTGTTCCACCACCACCATCACAATGACTTCTGTTTTCAAGATAATACCTACAACACAGCAATATGATTGGGGGAAAACCGGAAAAACTTCCAAGGTCGCTCAGTTCGCCGCGTCATCGCGACTTCCAGGATTCCAGATCGATGAAGCAGCGCCCTATGCAGAGGCATGTCTTCTCGTGCCGAAGGCTAATAGATGCTGAGATTATGCACAGTTATGGATGGGAACACACCCCAAGTCGCCCTCACTCGTACGATCTTCGGGCCAGGTGTTGTCTGAATACCTGGCCAGCCATCCAGAACTCATCGGGAAGGAAGTCATCGACAAATTCGACGCGGGCAACGGAAATCTTCCATTCTTATTCAAAGTACTCTCTATTGAGAAAGCATTGAGCATCCAAAGCCATCCAGATAAGAAGACTGCGGAGATTCTGCATGCCGAACAGCCTGACATCTACAAAGGTATGACGCACTGTCTTTCCGATGCACTTTCGAAGCGCTGAATCTGGCGTAGATGACAACCATAAGCCAGAAATGGCCCTCGCGATAACATCATTCGACGCGCTGTGTGGATTCCGTCCTCTCCCTGACATCGCTGCTTCCCTGAACGATACACCAGAACTGCGCGAACTGATATCCCCCGAGATCGTGGATAGGTTTCTTGCCAAAGCCGGCTCGTCATCCCCACAAGGAGCCGAAGAAAAGGAGGCGTTGAAAGAATTATTTGGTTCGTTGATGAAAGCCGAAGAAAGCAAGATACAAGCAGCACTCAAACGATTAATCGCACGTTACAGAGCAGGAGAATCGAACGGCAATGAAAACGGGGACGTGGTCAAACTAGTGTTCAGGCTCAACGAACATTTCCCAGATGATATCGGAATTTTCTGTGTGTTCATGCTGAACTATCTCCATCTTGTACCTGGAGAAGCCATTTTCCTGGGAGCTGGGGAACCTCATGCCTACATTTACGGAGGCGCGTCCTTGCTTAAACTGTGTTTCTGCTCTTCCTAAATTCACATCCTTCTCGCAGAATGTATCGAATGTATGGCGAACTCGGACAACGTCATTCGCGCAGGGCTGACACCGAAGCTGCGCGACATTCCCGTGCTGGTTGCAGGGCTCACGTATAATGCTGCAGACCCTAGCAAACACGTCGTCAGACCCACACGCCCCCACGACTCCAGAAGGTCGCTTCTGTACGATCCGCCCATTCCTGAGTTCAGTGTCATCCAAATCAAGCTGTACGAAGGCTGCACAGAGATTCACCCCAGCCGCCAGGGTCCAAGTCTGGCGATTGTCACAGGAGGAAATGGGATTGCGACATGGCAGGGCGAAAGCTTGGACCTCGAACTCGGTGATGTCTTTTTCATCGGCGCAGGAACTGAAATTCAGTTCGAAAATCGAGGCACCCCGTCGTTCACCATATATCGTGCATTTGTAGAAGTATAACTGATACCCTGGACTTTAGCAGAGCGAGTTGGAGGAAGTGTATAATTGGACAAATTGTGTAAATATATTGTCTCTGTGTATATTGTATCTGCGGATCGGAATTGTACAAAATAAAGCAAGATCAGCGAATGGTTACATCGTAATCTATTGTCACTAGAAAATGCAGTTCGACTTCTGCAGTAGTTTCGCTGGTTGGCATCCACGTATTATTAACAGGTCTTCGCAGGTTCAGCAAGAATCTACAAGGTAAGTTACACTCGCATTAGGTGACTGAACGACCGGTTGGGCAACTGTATGAATGCACTAACCGGGAACAAATAATCGCTTGAAGACTTTTGAGAAGGCCAATTACTAGGTAGGATGAACCTGGATATAGTGCCCATACCAACAGATTGCAAAGCGAGATAGCTGGGGAATATATATGACATACGCTGTGAGACTGCTAGAAGTGGGCGCTTACACATGATTACTGTAAAGATGGAAATTATTCAGAGGTACTTTCTTCGTATGGTAGCATATGCTACTCACCTAGATAGTACAATACGCCTACTCATCATTGGCTCGATGAGTTTGAGATATTGATTTTAGAAGCTCAATGCTCACCATCACGCACGAGGATTTGAAGCAATGCTGGAGTAGTGTCACGACTCAAACGTTTTGGATAGTTTGATTCCTTGTCTGTCGAGTTCATACATCAGTCGTGTACTGTCCAGACGGAAAAGGACTTACATGTCTTGTATGACTTGAATATGGTGAGCACGAAAATCACTGACGTTCAAGACATACGCTTTTCAGCATCCTGGAAAAGGACCCATATCTATTGTGAAACCTACCAGTCTCATAGACAAAAAAAGGAACCCAAAAACTTGGCAACACAGCGGACCGGCAAAACATGGGATCAAGGCACCTTGATATACATCCTGGCAAACCGAGAACGCTGGCTGGGCCGACTGCAAGAAATAAAATGGGATTGGAGTTGTCTGAGAATAGTTTATATACGACGTACATGTTTCTTTTTCGAACAATATCATAAAGCATGAGAGCATCACGCCCATTGTAATCTGTGTCGCGAATGATTGTAAAGTATAACCGCAACGAGCGTCAAATTGAGTTACGTACCACACACAGAGTCGATAAGGCCATGAGTATTGCCTTTGATTGGTATAAAGCATGAGTTCGAAGGAGAAGGATACCTATGTGGATGCGATATAAATTCTAGCAAAGAAAAGAAGGGATACATCCGCTCACTTTCTACTACAGCTATTGAAATGATATCAAGAATTGTTGAGGACAACTGGTAGTTTTTGCAGCTGATCCACGACCATCAGGGTCAATCCAATTATCGAGACATGGAGCCTATCTTACAACTGTACTAAATATTAGTGCGGTGAGAGTAGTGAATAGTTTAAATTTTTCGTACTTTTTCTGAAGGCGAAGGAGCAAATTGTGCTTCAGCGGGAATCAGTATACAGCGACTGAGTCGAGGAATTTATCTGAAGACTTGACAACATACAGTAAAGATCGAAAACCAGGATGGCAGGGGGCATATAACGATTCTAAATCAAGTTCATACACAGGCAACTCTATGGCATGGATTAGGGTTTGACTTACAATAAAGAATAAGATATTTCCGAAAGTTTTCCTGGTTTTCCAAATTTTATCTATCTGCAGAACCAGTCAACTTTTCGAGATGTTCCAAGGTATGTATATCGCTAACCTCTTCATCCAAGGTCAACGCCATGTCCCATACTAATAAACATGTAGATGCGACTTCGAGGCTGTGAGTAGCCAAGAGTAAATATTTTATCAAAGCCAACGCACCTATTCCATACTTGGAGAGCCCAATATGAGTGATTTTGTCGCAAAATATCAGGCACTATGCTGTGCACACCTTTGTTGCTTGCAGAGGGCTGATGTAGGATTTCACTGCATTTGAATCCATTGTGAATGAACGGCAACGCTTGCTGTGTTCGGATGGTTGTAAAATTGAGACAATTGGGCCAGAAGTTCGAAACGATAGTACTGTTTTATATGGACTATCTCCAGCACGAAGCAGGTGAATGGGAAGAAATTTGTCTGACCGAGTCTGAAAGGCAACCTGGTTTTCAACTCACCTTAACTACAGGGATATATTTTGACCACCGCATCAAAATATTGCGAATGTTAGACGAACAGAGGTAGGTCCTCTTGTTGTGCTCATGATGATCACGGTTTCCTATGCTGTATCAAGCGACGGAGATCCTGAGCATGAATATATATAGTCATTGACATGATGTGGCGGTCATCACGCTGTCTCAATGAAGATCATTCTCACCAGCCTTCGAAAGTGTATCCAGGAGCAGCAGGGATGATGAATGCATGAATCATGCATATAGAGGGCGCGATTGATGACGATTAAGCCCATAACTTGCCCCTCACATGACATATGGACAAGGGCGTGTATTGAATTTCGAATTTAAAGGTATATCCATTACCATCTTGAGGCGAATGCTATTATTCAGATGTGAAATCAATCGAAAACTGAGTAGTCGCTGTCATTGAATAAGGTGATATAGCATATGCTTACATCTGCGAGTTCCGTTACGATCTTGGAATAGCGATCTATGTGCAGTAGAGATAATAAATCAGCTTCCATATCACTACAGAGCATTCAGATGAATCGTGTAGGTTGTTTTTTTTTACCTGTGTGCAGTTGAAGATACACCATAATATTGATGGTGAAGGGCCTGGACTCTCCCAGCTGTTCTGCTGTCATCTGGGGGTTCTGATTCTCACGACAAGTACTCTCTGTCCCATGCGTTTGCTCGTGAAAAGTAGGAAGGTAAGTGTTGGGACGGTCATGGGTATCCACAGCGAGAACGAGAATGTGATTATCAGGAGAGGACCCTGGAAGACTATGTATATCTATTTGGTTGATTCGTTGGGCGCCTATCAGATGTTTTTCTCCCAATAAGTATAGACAGGAAGTAGAGAGATACCGTGTAAGTAAATGTATGTTTATATCCCATCTCTTTCTCATCTTCGAGGAATTTTAGGAATTATGCTTGAATAATTATTTAGGGTCCTAACACCCTGTTCTAGACAAATTTACGTAATATCGAGGTCTGGAACGAAATGACGCCAGTGCCGAGCATTTGTGGACCTACATTCTCCTATTATTTCATAACATCGTATGTGTTTTAAATCTAGAACGTTGCGGATAGGGCTAGAGACATTTCGAGGATTCGTATAAATGGTGGAGGAACAAGTCGACGCTCTCCAACATGTTCGGTCTCACAACGAAGAACATTCTCAACTTATCACCTCGAATTCTATCTCATTATCGAGCAATGGCTACAGCTTCCTTTGGACGAGTCGCAATAGTCACCGGAGCCTCTAAAGGAATTGGACGGGCTATCGCACTCCGCCTAGCTCATGATGGTTTCGATATCGCCGTGAACGACCTGTCCTCAACTGAGGCTGGACTCAAGGAGGTCAGCGCTTTGATTGCAAAAGAAGGCCGACGCGCGTTCATTGTCTCTGGCGATGTATCTGTCGAAGCCGACGTCAAGAACATTGTGTCGAGCACTGCAGAGGGATTAGGTAGTGTGGACGTCGTGAGTACCAGTTCTGTATGAAACACGTTCACAATGATTTACCCATGCAGATGGTAGCCAATGCCGGAATCTGTTTCGTGAAACCATTCTCTCAAAGTACGCTTTCGCTTCTCATCAGTGACAATAACTTACTTACGTTGTCCAATAGCTACTGTAGAAGACTGGGACAAGATCTTTGGTATTAACGCGCGAGGGGTATTCTTGTGTTATAAATACGCATCCGAGCAGATGCTCAAGCAAGGCCGTGGTGGAAAGATGATTGGCGCTACATCCATAGCTGGAAAGAAAGGTAAGATCAGAGATACTGCTCGTCATAATTTACGTGTCAGCTGAATAAGGTATGCAGGATTCCCTGGTCTCAGCGCTTATTGCGGAACGAAGTTCGCCGTTCGTGGTCTCACTCAAGCAGTAGCCCAAGAGCTTGCACCTCACGGCATCACTGTCAATGCGTACGCGCCTGGTTTGATCGAGACAGACATGTGTATGTGCTCATTATCCTGATTTAATTTCACGATTGGCTGAATACCACGCATTACAGTGGCCTCCATGAAAAAATTACCAGACACTAAGGAGAGCGCGGGTCTCCTCGACGCGAACAAACCTATATCAGCCCTTGGTTACAATGGTGCGCCACAGGATGTCGCGGGATTGGTGTCGTATTTGGCGTCACAAGATTCGCGTTATGTCACTGGACAGAGCGTACGTTATGACTTTCTATTTTAAAAGTGCCCATTTTGACTTTTGTATGCACAGTTCGTCGTTGATGGTGGTTATGTCTACGATTAGAATATTGAATTCGCTACGTATTCTTGTGAGATCCAAGAACTCAATTGTACTACATAAGCAACAACATCACTTTGTATTTTTAATGGTGTATCTACTATGAATTTTCATAAAATTCCTGATTATATTGAACGTTATAGCTCGATTTGACTGATTAATGGTCGGTATCCATGTAGTTGAACTACATGCAAACAGCAGATGGACATTGGATGGACACATGAAACTCTTTGAACTTTGACATTGAGTATCCAAAGCCTGAATTTGTAAATTAATAACTCAACGCAAACTTCAGACTTTATTTAAACCCCAAGCTGCAGGTTTTGAAATGATTTGCACTTCGAAATCGTGACAAATTGGAACAAAAATGATGCCGAAACTTGGAAGCTGAAACTTGCAAGTCAACTTCGAGATTCGAGAATGAGATTTGTTAGAACTTTCGGAAGTGGAAGCAACAAGAGAAATACTGAGATCCGTAGATCTACTTACTCCGGGAAAACCTGTCATCCTTGTGCAGGCTGCAGTGTCTCAACCTTTAGGGAATCTTCAATCATCAATGTATAGTAAATTCTGTTGTCGGGGTAAAGAAAATTAACTTCCAACACAGAAACAACACAAAAATTGAGCTTTAACTTCAACACATGGCCAACGTGGGGATCGAACCCAAGACCTTCGTGTTATTAGCACGACGCTCTAACCAGCTGAGCTAGTCGGCCAACTAAATGCATCAGGCAGTTATTTAATTTGCCATACGACATCCATCCATGAAAAGTAAAAACTCATTGCAAGTTATGGACGCCATGGGGATATTCCTTTTAATTTAGCATACTAATCTACAGCTTATTTATCACCAGAGATTAATTTCGTCACCGAACTTCGAAGATGCTATTCAGATGGCGCCTCAAACTCGTATCGTCACTATGAGGAAAATTAAGCCTGCAGGAGATTGTTGATGATGTCTTGAATCTTAGGGTCAATCTTGATTAACTCCTCGATGAGATTATTCTATAGCCCAGGAGAATTAGCTCGATAAACCAAATGATACAAAGTTCTGCTTACCCATAATATATTCTCTGCGCGGTTCCCTTCTTCGCTGATAACCCAGTCACTAGGCTCTTGAATAACAGACATCGATATATAGGCTCCCCGTAGCTCGTCTTTCTTATCTTCTAGGGCAACGGACGCGAATATAATTTGGCGGCTTCCCTCCTCGGAGGTTCGAGCAAGAGCCTTTTCCATGAGCCAATCGATGACGGCTTGAACTTTACTGTAATTTCTGCGGAGGCCCGAGTAGCAGTATCCGGGATTCAAACAATTCACGATTACAGGCTGTGTACCAAGGCGCTTGCTGAGAGCACGAACGAATAGAACGTTTAACACTGATCAAAACGGATCAGATCCATTGAGAATGAAGACAACGGAACACTGACGTTTGGTATCTGCATAACGGGTCGCAAGAACTCTTTGAGGCCAGTGAGAATATCCGTTAGTCGTATTAGCGGCTAGTAATGGATTGAAGACATACTTGGGGACATATTTTGCATCACGTCCAAACAGCCGCAGAGGGTTGGGAGAGTCGATGACTTCGGCAGGAATGTTAGCCCAGTAGTAATGCACGTCGCTCGACACAACCACGAGTCTCGGTGTGGTGCCATATGCCTTTGCTGTCTGTACCATGAAAGGAAGCAACAAAAGTGCCAGCAGAGATTGAGAGATGTTGTTAACCTGGAGGCTATTTGGCGTTGCGACTCAGATATCTGATATTTCCGGCGAATAGCGATGGACTCACGCGGGTTCCCAGCCGTCTTCGGTGGGGGTAAAGGTGGCGTCCTGGACGATACCGGCGTTCTCGACAAGAATGTCTAGCCTTTCTTCTTCCTCAATAATTTGGTGACCGAAAGCTTTCACTGAGTCAAAGCTCGCAAGATCTAGAATCCGTAGTACAGCGTTCCCATACCCAGTTTCTTCTTGTAATTCTACCTCATGACGCCTACGTTGAAGCTGCTTTATATTGACACAAAGAAAAGAACTCACTAGTTACAGCAGCTTCACCGCGTGCCTTGCTTCTGCAAGCTAAAATGATCTTCCCAGCATTCATTCTTGCAAAGTGCTTGCACGCTTCGTATCCCAAGCCAATATTCGCTCCCGTTACTATAACAGTCTTCCCTTCGAGATTTCCCTCTGCGACAGGTGGTGCAGGAAGCGTCAACTGATCCCAAATAGATTTGCCAATGGAGACCTTCATGTCGAGCAAGTACCTGGTAGAACGAAGATAAATCTCGGAATGCGATGTATGAGCAAGAGACGAAGTTCCACTTTTGAGACTACTGCCAAGTCCTTTAAAACACCGAGATCGATGTTCGGCAAGTCGATTCGTCACTGCTTTGCCGTCGTGGTGGTTTACTCACTGTGATAGTGATTTAAGTAGGAACCATATGTCTCGATTCTGATTGAATGGATGGGCTGAACAATTCCATGCGCGTGATCCACGTATCTGGGGATTCAGATCTCAAAGACAGGGTTGTGTCTGATGTCATTACCATTCAGCACTCTTCCACGAAACATTCTGTGAGTTTCCATATGTACCATGAGATGCTTTCAGATGTTTGCATACAGTATAGAGAATATAGCTTTTATATTACCCTGCAGGACGTTCACCTGCGTTACAAAAAAGGGCGTGAGTACGATACATAGTCGGTGTTTGTCACTTTTGATTTATCCTACCTCTTGCGACATTCAAAGTCATAGAACTGGGGCGCACGATAAATGTAAAGTCATCGTCGGAGATATAAAGCTTCTGATACGCGTCTCCTAGCTCAGAGTTTGGTAAAAAGGTGGGAAAAAAGGACGAAGTCAAGAGTCAAGCAAGAGTCAAGTCGGAGTCAAGACGAATTCAAGGACAAGAAGTGCCGGAAGCCTGGCACCGCCACAAGTTTCCCAGGAGTCCGGATGTGCGACTCAGATTATGTGCGACGATGATAACGACGACGACGAGGTCTCATCTACACAAGTTAACAAACTATGCATATCCATGCTCGTAACCTATATTTTCTACAGGAAATCCAACGTTTCTCTCTAATACGGCAATGTCGTCGGCCGTTTTCATCCGCCACCGTCGACGATGCAGACAAGGGGAAAGACTTCGACATAGGAAAGGGCACGGACCTCCCGATGCAGAAGAACCCATATCCGTACCCTAAGCACCCAAACCCGACGCCGCACCAAATATTCCATCTGCCGCCGAGCGCGACGCAGGCGCAGATCAAAGCACGGTGTGCGCCTCTGCCTTCTTCGGGCGCTGGACAATCTATATTGACCTGACTGACGCCCACCCCCGAATCGCGCGCTGATTTCCGTGGGCGCTTATAGACTATGAGCTGGTGCGTGCACACCACCCGGACTCGTACCACGCTGCGCGCATCGGGGCGGAGCTCGCGCATGTGAGGTTCCGGACTATCAAGGCGGCGTACGACTTTCTGGCGGGGAAGACGCTCTCGCCTCACCCGAATGCGCGCCCTGCGCCGTCGCCGCAGAATTTTGACCCGTATATGCATGAGCTTGCGCGGCGGCGGAGGGCGTATTATGCGTCACAGGGCAGGTATCAGGAGGACGGGGAGCCTATGTCGGGGTATACACGCAGACAGTACCCGGACGATGGGTATAATGAGTCGGGGAGGAAGGAGAGAATTATTTTGGCGTTTGGTGTGCTTGTGAGTGCCACTTCAAGATTCTTTTGCTTTTGTGGCGGTTGTAGACTGTATTACAGGCGCTACTGGCAGGTTTATTTCCAACGCTGCCTGGCACTCTCATGTCAGTTGTAGCTGATACATCGACCACCACATCTTCTAAACCATCTCCATCATCACCCCGGGCGTCATCAAGTTCTGCTTCCGTCCCTATTTCCCCCGCCGTGGCGCCTACAGCCGGTGCTGCACCCGCAGGAGGCGTCGCGTTCCCATTTATCGACCTCGATAAAGTGCATCGCGAGGCTGTGTCGGCGCTCGTCCAGGTGCGCAGCGAGCGCGAGGTGGTGGGTGCAGAACGCCGCGAGGGCGTGCGCCGACGGGTGAAGGAGATGCACGGAATCGCCGAGTCGTCTGAAGTCGCCTGTAATCGGCCTGGGTCATCTCAAACGAGTGGTTCCGAGCCGATGAGTGCGCCATGTCAGGGCGTTTCGGTCAATATTGTTGAGGACGTGAATGTCCCTGAGCCAAGGAAGCTGCGGACTGTTGCATCACATCCTGACCAGAAAACGAAGGCAGATGCAACAGATGAACAAGTCTGATCATCCGTCTTTGACCACCACTCACCACACGTATCTTATCCGCTATCTATTCATCAATATAGATGATCAGTTCAGAACTGACTTGGTGTGCGCGTTGTATGACGATGTCCGAGCCGTGTCATACACTGTCTTATGCATGTGGAAGCGCTCGTTCGCTTTGCGTGCGGATGTTGCACAGCGCTGCATTCCAACAGGGCCAAAAATTTGTGCTCAAGTTGATCCGTACTCTGAAATTGCAAGCGAACAACGTACGACGACGAACCTCGAAGGGTTTGTTGTTCGTAGATTCCCTTTCAACGTTACATATCTCTATGCTGAGACTTATGCGCCCTTTTGCTCTTGAGCGCAACGCGCCCTTCTACTATTTGCGGTAAAGAGAAGCGGGCCGGCGGCCCCAAACATTACCAAGGCCACAGATTGATCCCGACGGCCGATTGTGTACGCGTTGTTATGACCACCTCGTGGAACTGCGAATGAAATTACAGCGGACTCATTGGGGAGAAAAAACATAAATAACGGCGTCTCGTTTCGTCGACATTTATACCGACGACCGACAGCCACCAATTACCGGCAAATACCCCCCCTTACTCCTATAAACCTACGCATTCTCATCGCGTTCTTTCGACCTCGCGCGCAAGAAGTGATCAACGAATTCGAACGTTACCCACGATATTAATACCTTTTGAGTTTCTGGCACGAGGTGAGATGGTTCAACTTGTTAGTGCGAACAAGCATTCATAACCCGCCACCACAGTCATTTTCATTCTTTCCATCAACCACCATTCTTTCTTCGACTACCATGGCTACTTTCTCCTCAGCACCTACCCCGCCCGCCTTTACCTCCTACTCTTCTTTCTTCTCCTCGGGCCTCCTTGCACCACACAACCCACGCAGCCTGCAGCGCAGGGGCACCTTTAGCTCAGACACATCAGAGGGGTTGACCGAGTCCGACTCGGCACCCCCCTCGCCCTCACAGCCCTCGTCGCCTGCCGTGCCACGCCCAGGGGATGCTGACATGGACATTGACATTGACATGGCGGATTTCACTATCGCCCGGAAGGACAAGGATATGGAGCGGAGGAGTGCCACGCCTACACCGCACACGCTTACGCGCGACGGCTCAACCACGCCCATGCAGTCGCCTAGACTAGGCAAGGCGATTGCCTTGAGGCCGCATCCTCAATCCCACACACCCCCTGCGGAATCACAGGCGCCGCCCCAGCTCCACGCGCCCCGCCTCCGCCGTCGGCGCTCCAGTCTCACGCAAGGCACCTCGCCCATGGGCGCTATTCGTTCACCTACGCGCGCAGCGGGCACTGCTTTCCAAGTACAGAAGGCTGCCTCTCGTGGGCGCAGCGGGAGCCTTGGCGGTGACGCGTCCGTGGCGCCCGTCACAACGTATCATACCCGCAGCAGCACCGCTGGCGTAGCGACGGAGGCGACGAGCCTCGTCGGTCGCATGCGGAGCGGTAGCTGTTCCAACGTCGCTCCTGGTGCTCCTGTAGCCCCGTTGTCCAACCGGTGCGTCTAATCATCGTATCTGCTTTCGACTTTACTAAATCCAATCCTAGTCCTAGACGCGCACTACGGAGGATCCTTACGACACCAGTACCAGGCCTGCGTGCTCCCCCACCCACTGCGCCGCTCCCCGAACTGCCTCCTGTTCCTTCTCCTGCCCCGCGTTCTTCGTCTCCTCAACAGTTCCAGAAGCACCAACTCCGTCCTGCCAAAATCAACTTCGGTCCGGAAACACAGGCACCGGGTGAGGTCTCTGCAAACGCACCGAAGACGACGACCACGTCGGCTCGGGCACGCGGGCTTTCCGTGTCGAGCAGTACGCTCAGTGGCGAGGAACATCGGATTGACGAAGACTGAGCGGCGTGATGCTTCCTGCGCGTCACTCGTGGCCTGCTCGTGCGTTTTAATTTCCTGACCTGGCTAGCAACAATTTTGTTTATTTTTACTGGTTGGCAGGAACTGTCAGCCTGCTATTTGACCCCGTTGCTTCGGACCTTCGTCGTGTTCCTCGTTTCTATCTCTCGTTCTCGTTTCGTCGATGTCCGTGTTGTCCGACCTGGTGTCAACGTGGTGCATGCCAAACCTCCATTTCTCGGCAATCCGGGGCTACATCAACGCCCTGCTCTTCCGGTTTATTCCCTGCCTGGATCCTTTATGTCCTCCCGCTCTATGACACGGCATATTCTATGCGCGCTTTCAATCCCTGACCTGTCCCCTGGTCCCTTAATTCCAACTATCCTACGCTATCTTATTTTAATCTTTTACCGCGGCCCAAGCTACTCTTGACGCATCTAATTTTCCCCACCCATTATCCCTCTGGTGTGCTCGAAGCCCGGGCTTCCTCTAGCGCTCGCCAGCCACTCCGTATCTGGTTATACAGCTTCATGATCACATACTGCATCCTTCCAAAATTATTTAACTAAGCACCCCCCACACTCCACGGCCCAGCTGCCGTCTCGCTATCTTATCCACCCCACCCCTTGCATGGACTTATCTACACTACATTGTTTTATCTATTCAATTTTTCCGAATTTGTGTATCCATATTCATTTTATTTTCCTTTCTTCTACATATGATATCCTCTTACACCCTTCGGCGTAGATACTGTCCCATGCCACCCACCCCGTTTACAACGTCCCTACCCCCCCCTTTGTTGGGCCACGATGCACGCCTACCTTTCCGCGTAGAGTAACGAATCAGATTAATGTTTTGATGTCCTTTTTTTTTTCCTGTGCCTGCGATTGTTGATGCAAGGTGGGTTGAGGCCGCGCACTGCGCACTGCGCAGTCTGATTGATTTGTTTCAACGTGACAGTGTTGGCGTCCCCATAGCACAAGACGAGGTTTGACCTCAGAGCCCCATCTTGACTAAAGATATAATGCCTATGAGTTTTAGGCTTTAGAACTGTACAGCTTTTTGATCCTCGAGGCGTAGACGGTAGACCTTAGTTCGAAAGTTCGAAGTTCGAACTGGTTTTCCCATCATTAGGCTGGGTATTTTTGAGAAAGAACATCGAAAAAGAATTCAAAAAAGGAAAGAAGCGAAAGAAAAAAAAAATTGAAAAAATAAGTCTTCGAAGGTTTTCTCGAACTACACAGATTCTTCAAAAAGAAAGGATCAAAGATCAAACAATCATGGCCAACGTGGGGATCGAACCCAAGACCTTCGCGTTATTAGCACGACGCTCTAACCAGCTGAGCTAGTCGGCCGTTACGTATGGGCGCCAATTGTTATTGTGAGATTGATAATATAAAGCAGCCATAGGAATTATTATGGTCGAGGGCAACGGCTAGAGGAGAAATTTCATGATATCCTTCCTCGGATGTTAGAAGAATTCAACGGTGGCCTTGAAAGTAGCTTGCTACTGCAGATATTGAATAAGTACTCATATTCAGTTTTGCGACGATATATGCTAGTCTACATTAGTATGATAAGATGGAGCAACTGAAGAACGGAACACGGGATATTCTCTCAGAGACAGCCTCCTGCATTCCGATGTGATATAAGTGCTCTGTACCATGGAACTATGCAAAATTGAGGCAGCAACACAGTTTGACTCTAGCGCCAAAGATGACATCTTGCTCTGATGGAAGAAACCCTTTTGGGGCCACACTTTGAAGGTTGGGCATTGAATATGTCAACCTCAGTTTTTTCCTTCTTTTCCTTGCTTCTTCTCCACGTGAACAAGGCTACGATGACTATGCCACAGAATAAAATGGGGAGCTTCCACAACTTCCACTGTCCCTGTACTGAGCAAAATATTCCGGATATGTCCTAGGACACATTACACATACATTTCAAGGGTCTAATAAGGTATCAGTGACGGAACAAGAGGTATAAGCCATGATAGCCAAACCAGAAGGTACACAGACGTGACCGTTCGATATCCACTTATCGAGCCTAAGGGAAGCAACTGGCAACCGTATACACCAATTGTCAAATAGACAACCGCACACACGACGAACCCGGTGCCATTTATCATGGCTGGTGGAGGCCTCAAGTTCAAGCCCAATCAACAAGTCGAGAAGGAGCACCACGAGGCTAAGGAGAATGCGGGACAGAGCAAGGAAGAAGAGGAAAAGGAAGAGGATGCTCCTACTATTTGCGATGTCGCTCCTACTGTGTTAGATATAATGGCATGTGCTTTCCCTTTTCTTGTATATAGAATCCCTACTTACTCATTTATCCAATCTCGTAGGGACTTCCTATCCCTGAAGAGATGACTGGACGCTCGTTATTGGCTCACTAAGTTCCAGCTGAGTCAGAAGAAGAATATATAAGAATGCGCACTTCCCCTTTGTAGACTATTTGTGTAGCTGATTTGCGAGCGAAAATTAGAGCTCAATGCTACACCAGGCAGTACTTGTGGGCGCTCTATGCGTGTTACCGAATACGGTGCAATGCAAACTTTTACGACAGGACGTTCCCCCCTCCAGCCAGCGCTGCCCCACCTTTTGCATTTTCCTACGTACTCTCCGAGTCACCAAATTCAGTGTGCAGGGTCAGCACTTCATTGTTCCAGATTTGGCAAACTGCTCCGGCTTGAAAGTATTTTCTTTTGGGGATCTCAGCAAATATGGACCCGGTGACAATCAACCATATCTATCGTCACTGACGCTTCGTGTAGTGACTTGGACAATGGACATCATAGCAGTAAGGCAGTGTTGAAATCTACCGCGATTGGCCACCAGCGCTTGGGTCATTACCCAAATGGGTAATGGCCACCGTTTCTTGGGCTTTGGCCATTTTTTGAATGTGCATATATACTGGATCCGAATTCCCCCTCAGTCATTGTATCGAGAACACGTCTGAGGTGCGCATAGCAAAATATTCCCGCATTACGATGTATAACTGATAGTACCTATTCTATTTTGTGTTACAGTGATCTAGGTTATGAGTTGCACCTCTCAACAGGCAGTCGCTGCTATGAACAATTACCAATATGGAGACAGGAGCCCAGTCACCGACCTCACTACACTCAAGGAGTTGGTAATTCCAATGCCGGATGGCGATGGCCTCGATGCGACGCGGACGTTATTAAGTCGTTGTCAGCAACTTCAGAAGTTATGTGTCGTATTGGACTTGGGTATGGAATGAGCTATCGAATCTATCCTTTACTGATGCTTTAATTTGTACAGATAATTCCGACCTAGGGTTGAATTTTGACGGCCTTTTCGACTTGATAGCCCACACACTGCAAACAATTACTCATCTTTGCTTCAGACTGATAATTAAAAACCGCCGCGATGACGAGCCATTTTTTGGCCTTGTCGAAGAACTCAAGAAAATGGCTGACAAGAATATCATCCAGAGACTTCAAATTGAATATACTATCGAAACGAACAATTTCTATAGAGGGCGTGACTGGGGAAACCTGGCCGAAGCATTAACGAAAGTGGGATGGCCTAGTTTAGGACATCTCACATTTGACTTCGTAGTCAGCACGCACGATGGCGAGCACAGTCCTTATGTAAAAGCTGTGCAGCAGGAGTGGGAGTGGCACTACGCGATATCGCCGAGGTGGGCATGGTTGGTACTATGGTTCAAAATCAGAACCAAGCGAAGAATATGATTATAAGCAGGTTTTCAGCACGTTATAATTTTTTTGTATCTACTGCTTTCGAATCAAATATTGAGCGCTGTGGTTCAAGAAACTGAAGTTACGTACCTGTCTGGGATGCGCTTCAGCAGGACTCAATGACGCAAAATGACCATACCTATATGAAGACGAACGAGTCAACACGCGCGTCGCCCACAGAAAATAGATATGAATAGCAAAAGCCCCCGCGTTCTTGTCCTGGGAACGGAAGTTGCGCTTCAAGGTCGCGAGGTGTTAATCAATCAATGCGCTTGAAATTTGAGGGAACGCACGACCACGAGACTGGTCCCTGAGCATGTTTGAACTTTAAAAACAAAACGCGGTTTGGCGTGTTCTCGCATTTGTGCATCCTAAATTCCCCCCGTCGCAATCCCCTCGCTTTTGTCATGTGGACCTCTCTGTTCACTTTCTTCGGTATACGTGTGTCTAGTCACAGTAGAACCACTACAAGTGAGGGAAGGGTCATGAGTTGAAGTACACACTTGCTCACTAAGTGAAGACAGCTCCGCTGCTGCTGCTGCTCAACAGCAGTCAATGCCCTCCGTCGGCATCGAATCGTCCGATTACGATGATCAAGGTGACATTGGCCTCCAGATTTTTTGTCTCTTCGCTGACTTCTGCAACGATCAAGATCATGCTCCAGATGATTGGTCGACCACGCAGGGCGATTGTAAGTTCCTTTCCTATTTCATTCAAGCCTGCTCGCAATCGCTGAGCAGAGTGCTCCATGATCTATCAGACCTGTTCTACATCATGGACTCGGCGACCTCGACCGAAGATGATTTCGATATCAGCAGTAGGTCAATGATTATTTGCGAAGAGATGCAGCTCACTAAATCGGTGTCTGGTTCAGACGAAAACTCTCCGCTTCTGCATGCTAGGGTTTCATGCGATGGATTGTCTCCAGGTGAGCAATTGACAATATAATGTATGAGAAATTGTCAGAATCTCACCTCTTTTTGTGTTAGAACTTGACACCTTGCAGTGTGTGGAATCTGTAGATCATCTTGGGGAGTGGATCATAGTCAACCCTGAGTTGGGTGAATTGCGTACGTGGCAAGAAAAGGAATGCACAGAAAAAACAGTTTGCTGATTTAGGATCATCAGCGACAACAAAGGAAGCCTCCGTGATTTCAGCAAAAGCGGGTGTAGATGAGTCAACACCTCGCAGCAAGGGTGGGTTACGACGCAACAAGAGAGAATTGGACTTGGCAAGTCTCCTGGCAGAAAGCAGGAGACTAAAGCAAGGACAACATTGAGTATCAAATACTCAATGATCCATTACATGCCCAAGGTATGTTTCGCCATGAACCCCCCTTGACCTGATTGAGACTTGCACACCTAGCACTGGAGGGAAGGACCAAGACAAGCCTGTAGCCCCCAGAGATAGGCACATTTAGTAGAGTATGGGTAGATAAATACTGAGAGAACTTGTACTGGATATGGTGCTTTCGCTGGATTCAGAAATCGATGGCCGATGAGTGAAAACACCGTTTGTTGTGATCTATTTGCAGAGCCACTGTTTTCAGATTCCGACTTCCAACTTGAAGTTCCAACCGCCATGCAATGCTCTCTTGGGTGCCCAAGGTTCCTTCGTGATGCACTATGAGAACGACACACTCCGGTACCTCTGACCTTTCCGCC
>QFFD01000411.1:0-46445 GCA_003314615.1 Pholiota microspora
AGTTGCTCTATGTACTGACCGTCACTTTCACTTAGTCGCAACTTCCTCCTGCCTGCTCACAATATCTCACAATGTGCAAGTCTGATATACGTGCTTGTTTAAGAGTAACTCTAACACGTAATCTAGCTAAAACCAAAGTTGGAGTCCTCCTCCCCCAGACGTTGGCACATCGGTATGCTCGACGTCCCGTCTTGTTTGGCTTTTGCCTTGGCACAACCATTGGAGAGGTACATGCAAAGATCCCACCATTACCTAAAGGCCCCGAAAACGAGACTCGAACGGCGAGGCACAGACGGCGCTCTCGTCACCATGAAGCTTGGTATGAACACTTACAAACGCTCTGCTCCGCCGTGTGGCCCAAAGAGATGATGATGGTTCGAGAGGCTCATGCTCACGATGGGAAACGCCTCGCGCTCCTTCTATCTCTTTCTGTGTGCTCTGCTCCTAACAACGACTTCGTTCCTCAAGGAGAGGATCTGGAAAAAATCATCAAGGTTATGGAGGATCATGGATACAAGGACGTGAAGCCAACATGGTATTATATGTATAAATTCTAGTCTTTCTTTGTACCCCAAACCGAATATTTGAATCATGTATTTCCTTGCTGCTTGTTAATTGTTTGCTCATCGATTCTCCCCTTAGAATCGACGTTGAACTTCAACTTGAACCAAGTGCCACCTGATCATGTGAGACACAAGAATTTGGTCCGATTCTAATCTAATTTTGTTCACGTACAATGGGTAAAAAGTCGCCTACGTTCTTACATAGAAAAGACACCCTGTTTGAAGTCAGATTCCTCACCCCCAGCCTACAGCGTAACTGCTTTCCAACATCTTCTTTTTCTATCAGGAATGACTCTCGGACGGGAAGGATTAGCCCAATATTTTGAAAGATAAGATAAGATCTTGATGATAAGGGCGATCGAGGTAAAGCAGGTAACAAGTCTGTCCTCCTTGTCCATTTACCACCACCATGAGTCAGTCAATCCAGGACTGGCACACTATGTAAGCTCTTTAGCATCCAAAGTCACCAGCATTAACCAGTATGATAAACGAAAAACAGCACCGTAGAGATCCCGTTCGCGTCAAGCAAGCACGCGTCAATCGCAAAGCAAGTCATCGAAGTCGACGCCGAGCTCCAGCCACATGCCGTGAAAAGGGAGCTCTTCCTCCAAGATGATAAACTCATAGCGTAGGCCTCTTACACCGTTTCCATATGTTCAGTTACACATGTTTGCGCCCGTCAAGGACATTCCAAACTCTAACCGTCCGATTGGCGCGATTAACGCTCAACGCATTCCTCGAGAACGTCGACCTCGTCGTGCGGACGATAGAGAGCTTCAATCCAGAAGATACAGAAAAAAGAGCATCGTAGTGTTCATGATTCAATAAAATGCGACGGGACTTGCAATCAATGGTACAAAGATCGTGTGTAGTGTGAGCTACTTGACACCAGGTTCATTCCTTACTTCCGTTGGGCACGCCAAAATGGGGTTTTTTACTCGTCTTTGGCATCTCCGCCCTCGGCCTCCTTCTTGGCCTTTTTCTTGCTCTTCTTGCTTTCGCGGAGGTTCCTGGCGAGGAGCGCCTTCAATTCCTCATCTTCGAGCTCTTTTGTAGTCTTCACTACCTCGGGCTTGTACCAGATTGGGGGATGGGTGATGAGTGATGGGCCTCCGGGGAGGAGGGCGATAGTGAAATGGAAACCGGCAACGAAGGTGTTAGCGGGAGTGTATCTGTATCGCAGATGTAAAAATGAGGACCACATATTGGGAGAGCTGGAGTTTCGGCACTTACATCACCTCGTAGGGCTTGACCAGGCTGTGTTGGACAGCTTCTTGGAGACCCATGCGAGCGCGCTTTTCGTCTTCAAGAGTACGCACGTTGAAGGGGAAAGAGCCGGCCTTCTTCTGCACTTCTGAGAAGACAGCACGGGAATTCTTGGCCTTTAATTGGTATGTCACCGCAGAATCTCTTTGGAAGATGGTGGTGCGGGATTCCTCTAGACGTGCCTGTGATTATCGGGGAGATAAAGAAAATTAGCAACTGGGGCTGTATACCATCGAGGAGTAGACGCACCTTGCCGTCCTCGCCTGACGATATCAAAATATCCATACCATACACCTCGCCTTCAGCGAACGTAGCGGCCTCGAAATCGCGTTTCTGGCCCTCGCTCGGGTTCAAAATGATGCGCTTCTTTCCGTCGATGACATTCTGGCTCTGTTGGCAAGAAAGCATACCTGTGACAAGAAAAATAAAAAAGTTGAAAAATATCAGCGTTTTTTTTTAGGATGGCGTACCTTCAACGGGTTTGCAGTCCCATGCAGCGGTGGTGCGCGCGACGATCTCGGTGACGGCCCAGTTCTTGTTGCCAACCTTGAGCGTGCGCATGGCAGCTTCAGCAGCGGTGTATGCGGCCTTGACGACATCAGCGCGGCGGCCAGTGACGGGGTGTTCGGCGTCCGCGCCGACGACGATGGTCTCGGCGCTGATGGCTGCGAACCCATCGATGTGGGCCCCGAGCTGGATTTTGACGACATCGTCCTTGGCGAGGACTTGCTCGGCCTGGGGATCTGATCTAGATTAGAGAGTGCGGTGTGAATGAGGATGTGCGACATGAGACAGGCACCGCGGCAGGCGGACTTACGCCAGAGGTGAAAAATGCGCGACGGTGTTGTTGACCGAGATCGAGGTGGGAAACGAGACGCCTACACGAGAGATGTCGGTGAAATCGCCTAGATATCGACGATGACGACGCACCTTTGGGCACCCGCACGCCCTTGACGGCCTTGTTGTACACTGCGCCCGTGCCCTGCTCAATGAGCTTGTCGCCCTCAAGACACAGATCGATCACTTTCGCGCCCTCGACGGAGAGCTCAATGAGCTTCTTCGTCACCTGGTGGACGATGTCCGCCGCTATCTGCAACCACGATTAGCTTTTACGTTTTTTTGCAGCCATCGCTCGCCTGCAAGCGAGGCGGTGGGGTGGATAAAC
The DNA here is from genome assembly GCA_003314615.1 of Pholiota microspora. NCBI lineage: Eukaryota > Fungi > Basidiomycota > Agaricomycetes > Agaricales > Strophariaceae > Pholiota > Pholiota microspora. Next base: position 2,995 of record QFFD01000411.1, read on the forward strand.
GCTAGATCTCGCGAGGCGTACCTTGTATTTGGTGAGATCGGCCTCGAGGGCAGACGCTGCGGTCTTCTCGACCTTGTCGGCGACGGGGGCGGTGGGTTTCTCGGTGTCGGACATTGTGGTGTAGGTGGTGGTGGTTGTGTAGAGGATGGGAGGGCGGAATGGACGTCTGCGTCAAGTCCTGCTCTAAAATTTCTATATCGGGACGCTTCGCGGTCTCGCTCCTCTTTGATCTCGCCATCACTTGCATCATGCATCCGGGCATGAATCCAGAATAAATGGGTATGTACATAGATGAAGAAACTGGGGTATGTCATATGCAATGGGATATAGAGTAGACATTATACAGCTGCACAACAGTGTTCCATAGCGATGCGAGATAGGATAGCAAATGAACAACAAATGAGCGACGAGGAGTAAGATGGAGATGATGTAGAGATGGAGATGGAGATAGATTATATGTTATCACAAACAAAGACTTGAATACCAGAGGACAGAACCCTCCTAGGCAGCAGACACGGACAGTACAAAGCGAAGAGGATGAGGATGAGGAAAACAGAATGCACTATGCCTGATCCTGGTCCTTGAAACCAGTGAAGACACGCAATGATCTGCAGATATCGTCTGGGTTAGCGGCTGTTACCAAATGGCCGCTCTTCGAGGTCGGTTTGTCGGGTTCGCAGTCTAGATGTTGGCGCCAGATGCCACACGGAGGCAACTCCTCCGGTGTCGTCATTTGCACCCAGGATACATGTTGCGAGAGGTTCCTGCGCATCTGGATACGGTCGAGCATGTCGCTTCCAAACAATGTCAACACCACGGAGCAAAATAAAATAAAACAGCGGATGCGCTTACTATTCCCAATTCCGCCAATCCACCTCAAAGGCCTTGCGTACGACATACTTATATTCCTGTTCCTCATAATCCTCCTCGTCAGGCGCGGTCCGCATTAGTATTTGCATAGCTTCGTCGTAATAGAGCTCATTGTACTCGGCCCACATCGCCTCCTTGCATCCGGTGATCATACTGAGTACACGCGCAAGGTGCATGCCGTCCCAATTCGGCGGCGACGCGCGCGGCTGGAACGACAACCGGAACGAGCACCCGTCGGCTTTGCTCGACCGCGTCGACATTGCTGGGCTAAAGTCAATATCAATATCAAAGAAGGTGTCACTAACAGAGCGGTCGCGCGTCAGCCGGCCGCGTTCGGGGATCGACGACATTGACTGGTAGGCGCGTAGATTGAGGTTCGGGAGCCGCCCGGAGTTGGGGGGCAGCGTAATGATGAGAGGTTCGTGGATCCGCGTCTCGACGAAGGTGGATGTGAGGTAGAAGGGGAGCACGGCGACGACTTTGGGGGAGAGAAAGCGCGTTGAGAGCATAGCGTCCCAGGCTGCTTTGAGCCTTGTGTGATCTTGTGGGTGTTCGCTATCAAGGATGGTTTGGGTGGAAGACGGTGAGTTGGGAATCGGGGACGGAGGGCCGCCCGGTGACGGCTCAGGGACATATAGAGAGGGCTGGGATGGCAGTCGGGATCGGGTCGTGCCTTTGAGATATTCATGCAATGACGCGAGCGACGCCATGGGGGAACTGGGTGATTTCGGGGAAGAACTCCGCATGCTGGAATGGTCAGATAATATCGTCGGCGTCGACTTGCTTTTCGAATTCGCAAGTGAATTAAGCTGGGTGGCGAGCGCTGGAATCGACGAGCCCGACGCATCTGGCTTCTGTATTAGCGCAGAGGGACAGGGAAATAGTAAATCCTCTTCGATAATCTAATGAACTTGTTAGCCTCAGGCAAAAGTTATATCATCAAACAAGCTTTATACTTCTATCACAGCTCTTGGTTTCATAACGCGATGTATCTCCTGTAGGATTAACATGGGATTATTAATGAGGGCGTTAAAGGGGACTAGACATGACATAAGTCACTAACCTCCAATACGGATTGCCATTCATCCTCTGGGATTGCTAAACCCAATCCAGCCATGCGCACGAAGTCGAAATGATTGTCGGGGAACGGGAGTCCGTCTAGGCTGAGTGGGGTTTTGGTATCGAAGAATGGAGGAGTGGCAAAGGGCTTACAGATTTCCGTGAACCCATTCGACGCGTCGACCAAGCTCTTTCTGATGCGTGATCGTGTGTAGACGGGGCTGAATCTGCGCGATGTCGAAGCCAATAATCTTCGAACTCTATAGGAATAACTCAGTCATTGGTGAAGACAAAAGAATAGCAACCTCGCGAACCGGCCACTGCTTCGCAGCGTCAATTGCCCAAAAGCCTGAGCCACATCCGATGTCTAGTGTTAGCGCTGGCGGCGACGCGAACTTGTGGCTCGTCAGACTCTGGAAATGGCTCGACAAAACCATATGGTCCCATATGTCGCTGAAGGAGGGGGGGTGAGCGGTTGGCATGGACGCATGGCTCAGGTAAAACATACAAATCGGCCATGTTTTTTGTATAAGTGATAGGGTACGGTATTTCGCCGGGTCGCCGTTTGGGCGCATGGGCGCGTTTGAGGGCGTTTTCGACGTCTTTGCCAAAGGTATAGGTCGGCATGGGGGGAAATATGGAGAGAGAGGCGAGAGGAGATGACGAAACAATATAAAGGCGGTCGAATGGGTCAAGATTTTCATCATGAACATTTTATGCCATTAACGTACGTACTTCTGGAACGGCGAAAAGGAAATCACTGACGCAGGGACGCCCACATGTTGCACGTGCTACACAGTTCTCACGATCCGACCACCACTCCGCTCCCCTCCCAAGTCGCCGTCGTCGTCCGCCATGAACACCGCCCTCCTCCGTCGTGCAGCCCGTGCGCGCATCGTCGCCACGCGCGCTGTCGTCGCCCCCAGAACATATGCAACGAAAGAAGAATCCGACCCCCAGCTCAACGGCTACCCCCAGCTTCCTTTCGTGTCCCGCGCCAACCTCCCACCTCTAGGCTGGCAAGACAATCTGACAAGACGCAACTTTGGAGATACTGTGCGTTGCAACGTGTTGCTCCGGATTCCGCTAACCTACTTGTCAAAAAATTATAGCTGCACGAGCAGGACGAGGTCCTGTCGATGTGGGGGCCAGATGCGCCGCCTATCGATCCCAACAGCGCCGTGCGCCAATTCCTGGTCGCTGTCGCCGGTTTCGTCACAGCTGGATTCATTATCAATGCCATAAAACCCGATCCTCCAGCCATTCGCCGCGAATACCCATTCAACGGACTTGTCAAGGAACTCGGCGGTCTGGAGGAAAACAAGGTCCGCTGTCTCATTAAATTTTACCCTGCGAGTGTCGTTTACACCCCACCCAGGCTCGACCAGAGACAGATGACCTCGAGCATTAATTATTCCTTGAAATGCATTACTTTCTTCAATAGACGCCCCCCGGCCATAAGATTGTGACATCTCCGGGAGAAACTGAACCAACTACTTCGGCTTGGCCAGTTCATGCTAATTGACCATCTAGAAGTTCATGGCCAAGTGTCCCGCGCTGCTGATTCTCTGTACTTGAAGCACCAATCTCATCTGAGCTCTGGAGCGGATTTGGCTCCAGGTTAAAGCGGTCTGGGATTTACAGGAACAATTTAATCAGGTTGTACATATCATCACCCCATATTCATCATTTGCAATGTCTTGTCATGGCCAACTCCGAGACCGAGTCCGTAGCTGTGCAGTGTGCTTAGGCGGGATTGCATTCTCTTTGATTTTTATTTATTTTCAGATGCGTGGTTGTGTACATACTCGCCAAAGCTTGGATGATGCAAGATATTGGCTGGGGCGGGCTTGTGTGTACTTCGTCATCCAGGAATCTGGACTGGCGGCTACCTGTTTACGTCTCGACTCTCGCGTCGGTCCCTCCACGCTTCTCAAACTACGTGGCCAACTGCCCGTGGCAACTGGAGGTCCCACTCTAGCGCGCTTACCTTACCCTACCATACCGCTTACCAGTGACCAGCACTTACTTACTCACCGAAGCTGACTGACCGACCGACGAAAAGTCCTCGGACGAAAATCTCCAGAAAATTCTCAAGCCATTTGCAAAAAGGAAAAAGGAAGACAAAAGATTAATGCATCATTATCTAGTGAGTTACTTAAAACGGTGATTGAGCGTTGACTACGATCCCCATTCTGCAGAATCTCCGTCCGGACCTTCCGAGTATCGCCAAGTGCGTTTCCCCTCGAGAGTTGAGGGTGCCGTGGTCGTTTGACTTTTGAATTTGAAGTCGTTCGTTTAATTGTGTTGTGTTTGTGTGCTGTATGTTGAGTGGTCGGCGCCTATGTCCCTAGCCACAATGATCAACGTGGATAGCATATACTCAATCGCGCATGCAAAATGCAATGATGAGGACGCTGATAACGATGATGAACACTCCATTCAAGAGCAAAGCCTATCCTATCCATACATGATACATCCCATACAAATCAATTTGATTTCGTCCACCCCCTACTCGCACTGTCCAGTCACCACACCACGCCGAACAGTAATCCGAATGCACCCCGCTCTAATCTCTCTCCTACACAATAAGAAATGGGTATTTGATATTCAACCCGCTGATATGTGCGTAAGAGCGAGGAGAGACAATAAAGCTCGCAATAAGGCTTTCTATAGGCTGAATTGAAATCAGAAGGAGGGTATAGGTTGGATATGGGTATGGGTATGGTTTTGCCGATCGAGATGGGGGATGATGCTGCTAAATTGTGTGGTTTCGGAGGCGCGCTGCGCAGTCTTGCTGTTGAATAGACATAGGCTCTGAACAGCTAAGCGAAGTGTGCGAGCGGCATGCACAGAGTAGAGTGAGTATATGCGCTGTGGTGTGTTGAGGCGCGATACCTCATCGCTGCCTTCCAAGGCCGGTCTCCACCGTGGTCGGCCAGATAAATCTTCTAGCAAAAGTAAAGCTCAGGCGGACTCGAATATCTAGCGGCAACGAAGCACCAAGTACTTTCATTTCCGAATAATAGCTCTATGAATCTACTAGAAGACCTCCCGCACAGAAGATAAGCCGTAGTACGAGAGACTATTTTCTTCGAGGGATGACCGTCGGCGAGCGCGCGAATTAATTTTAATAGATGTGTGCTTCATGCTGAATCATGCGCGGTTTGTGTCAGTGCGCAGTTGGATGGAGCCGAGTAAACTAGCATCCGATCACAGTTCTGTACTTGTCTCGAACAGGATGAAGTGTGTGGCGCGCGACATGAACGTGAGGCGTGCGCTCTGGTTGACGGCTAGAAAATTTTTTGCATCGTAACATTGGAGTATCGTCGGGGAGTAGGGGTTGACTGGAATAACAAAGCCATATATATGTAGGCACTGATGGGCGTCTGATCAATGGAAAGAATAAACTATTTATGTGCGCAAATTTCAGTAGCTCCAAGAAAAGAGTAAAGTCGAAACCAAAATGGATCATTCTGATCCTGAGATGTCAATGTTGGTGTATACATTGTCAACAGACTTGAGTGCCTAAATCCCATCATAGGTATTTTGGAAAGTGGTATAAGACTCCACCAAAATGATGATAGCCTAGTATATATATATATATATATATATATATATATAGCTATACAAAATCGAAGTTATCCACCAAAACGTGCAAGGATTAAGCATGGGTATCGTAGGGGGATCTCAAAAATCGAGTCTATGAACTATCCACTCCTGGCTGTCCATCGACGTATCCAATCCGATCTCTGGCCTAACGTGGTATATGAAACTAGATCAACAACCTTGGACGCTCGAGGAAAAAATATTTACGCACATCCACAATCAAATCGTTGTCGATGGTAGGTAGTACTTCTGGAAGGGTCCCAGCTGACGGGACAACCTCCCAAGTCGTGGGTGAGTTTCCGATGCACAGACACAAGTCTTCGGGCAGAAATTGCCCATATTCTGCGTTGAAATGTGATCTGACTCGATCTTCCTCTAAAATTGGCTATCAGATAGATGCATGTTGAAGCTGCGGAGAGAACGCGTGCCTTCAGTCATAGAATCCAACTGCTTAGCCATGCCTTTCACTATGTTTTCTACCGCTTCTCGATATTGCCGCCTACGAGCAATTTCTAGCAGGAGCTTGTTGAAAGCCATCCGGTAAGCCACGTATTGTTTGTGTAGCTGCTCGAGGGTCGTCAAGTGGAGGTGGAGGGCATCTAGCTCTCCCATTGCCTCCATCTGCTGAGCAGTTCATTTTATAGTTCAATACAAAGCTATGTTTGCTCACCTCCACGGATTCTTGTGTTGCGAGCATTTCGCCCATAATTTCGCCCAGTTCATCGAGGTCGTCTAAAACAGAATTAAGGTGCTCGACATCCTTCTCTAGGTTATCTTTTGTTGTAGCTAGCTGCGTACTGGTAATGATATATTTGAAAAGCAGAACCTATTGAAGATATGTAGAGCACTCACTGGTAACCCTTTATAGCGCGTGCACTTTCCTCTAATTCCGTCATAATTACAGGTAATTCTTCGGTATCTCGGTTCATGACTACCCATGGATTAGCATCATCAGCACATGATCCAATAGGCGCGTACTTACTCCGCCAATCTTCCTCTGCAAAAATTTCCCCACTCTCCATCTCCTTAAGAGCATTGGCCATATTATCATAATGACTGGCAAGATTCTCTAGAATAGAAGCCATGGTATTCACTCGTTCTTCCTGTACTGCGATGATATTTTGGGTGGTAGATAAAGCGCCTGGGTCGTCTGGTTCTGGGAAAGGTAACGATGCCTGAATGGACTGAATTGTCCGAGTAAGAGTTTCGGGATAGTCGTCCGTTCTTCTTATGATTACCTACCAAGCACGTAAGACTGATCAAAACCAGAATTATGGGAGCATGGTAGAAAAATAGTGATAGGCAAGAAGTAGCGTTAGACGTACATCTAGATTTGAACGTTCGTTTTCAATCATGTCCAGCGCATCCTCAATTGCGTGGTCATCCACAAAGTCGCGTAATGTTTTCCAATGCCGCCGATCTTGTTTGCGAATTCTCGTACCTAGTGCAAGAGTTAATTTTGTTGATGAAAGTCTATACAGACAAGAAACAAACTTTTGGCCATCATTTTTGACGCGGAAATATCATCACTGGGTTTCCGCGTAGATCCATTTCGACGAAGAGTTGCTGATGGAGAAACGGGGGATGTTGACGGGTGACCGGAGCCATAGTTAGCAAACGCGCCGTTATTTGTCTTTCCGTGACCGATTTGGTGGTTGTAATTTCCTGGTATCTTGGAGGAAGTTACGGGGGTCTTGTTCAACGATTTATCACTCGTAGAACCTGGCTCTACGTCGAAGGGGTGTTGGCTACCAAAGAGCGATGAGTCGACAGAGGACTCGTGGAAATCTGGTGGCACGACTTGGGCTCCCAGAGCCTCGAGAATTTCGTCGAGAGCATCAGTACGTTTGGAGCGCGTGGTGTCCCATTCCTACGCAACGTCAGATTCGATAACTGATTGAACGCGGACAACGTACATGAAGCTGTTTCGACAAATAAGTTCGTTTCTCTTCAATACTCTTCGCAACACTAGCAGCAAGCTAGTACGCAATCAAATCAATCTGATATGTATTCAGTTACGGACTCAAGCTTATAACGCACCTTCAGTTGTTCCACGGCCACTTCTATAACCCACCGGACCTTTGCATCTAACGCCAGAACATCAATAGCAGCCTGTGCGGACGCATGCGAAACGTCATGAGCTTCCGTGCATAGTTCGTCGCCGCGCTGGAGGCCTTTCTTCGATTGCAGGACTAAAGACACAAGGTGCGGTTGATTCATTAGATCTGGTAGGTCACTCGTCCTTTCGAGAGATGCAGCAGGTACGGGCGTTGGCGCCAGTGGTTGGAACACAGGGGAAGCTCCAGTATTGATCGACATTACGTATTTCTTGCCCAGGCAGTGATAATAATATGGACGAAAGGCAAGCCCCAGAGCAGTGTAGCGCCCACAGTCGTTCAAACACGAAGTGACGATGGTGGCAGAGTCAGTGGCGGTACTACCTCAAACGGATCAGAAGCTCGAACGGGCCGCTATTCAGTTGCTAATTGATTTCCTTTGTTTACAAGGAAGGTTTGTCCATTCACATACTACTACGCATTAGAATACATTATGATAGAACATGAGGTGGGCTACAATGGAAGAAACTAACGAAGCATAACATGTTTGAGTTCCAACGACCATACAATTGGGTCAAAGAAATGATGAAATATTTTAAACTTCCTTCTCAAGTCCTTCCTCGTAGGGCTGATGTTGGAATGTCCCCTTAACTGAGGCGCTGATTCTCTCTGCCTTTTGTTCGAGACTACGACCGATCCATGCAACGTTGCGCATGGCCTTCCACTGCATAAGCCCACGGTGCTTGCGATGAAGTTCGCCCTGACGTTTCCGAAAGTCCTTGAATTGGCCCTTAGGCCCAATTTTCACGCTCAAGTCGTCTGGCCTTAATGGATTCTCGTCATCGGATTCGGAATCCGAATCAGAGTCTGCATCCTCCGGAGATGAGGAAGTCGTATCCGAGTGGTCGCTCGAGGACTTCTGGCTTTTAGCATGTAGGATTTCCACGTAGTCGAGGACCTGCATGACGTCCGCCATGTTCTTGTCGTGGTCGGATATGAATTTGTGATACCCACTCAAGCCTGACCAGAATCGGACCGTCAAGTCTAGAGTACCCATTTGTTCGCTAGCGCCCTGCACAGCGTTCTTCCTTGCATTGTTGAGAGCGCCGGAAGCATTCTCATATACAGGTAGCGATATATTGAGCGTGTCGTTGTCAGGGATTTCTTTGAGCCAGAGCGTCGCAAATGCTGGAACAGGATCTGCCCCTACGGCATGCTTTCTCACTTGCAACAAAAGACACGACGCATATCGCTTCTTAACAGCCAAACGTATTGGTCTACCCTTCTTCGAGGACCAGCCATCGCCCGCCTCGTTCGGTACCATCTTCCCTTTACTGTAAGGTGTACTCAGGATGAGCCTACACGAGCTATAATCCTGCCAAGGGAAGCCAGAAGAGGGTTTTATGTCTGATGTGATCTCCAGAGTACCGACATCCCATCCCAGAAGTCGTTTGGGCAGTCGGAGTTGAACGCTGCGGAACGTGAGAGAGAGGCGCATACGACCATAGCCAATGCCCCCGACAAGCGGGAAGGAGTCGGTGAACTCTGATCTATTCTTGAAGATATCGCGAAGAGGGAGGACGACGATACCAATGACAGGGTCCATTTCGTGCAGTCGACTGTCGCGCACAGAAATAATGACATCGGTTGTCCGCCAGTCTCGAACGAATTTTTCTGTGCCGGCGGCGAACTGTATAGTGCCAGAAAACAATAGATGTTCAAAGGTAAGCAAATAATCGCAATTGGAAAGGACATACGAAAGGATTGTTGCTCTTCATCTTGGTCCGTGTTTTGTATACCCGCTGCTCATTCAAAATTATCGTGCAATAAGAGCTGGGCAAGTCCTCATCTTCCTCATCTTCAGCATCCTCACGCACCCCGCTCTCCTTGATTTTCTCGATTTCAAGGCCGTTGATCTGTTCTATTCGCACTGAGAGAATTCCACTGGGCCATTCTGAAGTCGGTTCCGATGCTGCAACGATCTCGTCGGTCTTTTCTTTCATGTCTTCCTTCTTCTGCCGTTTGACTTCATCATCCTCGGCTTGATCACCTCTCGCTTTCGCCTCTCGCAGCTTATTCTCCGCTTCCGCCTCGATCTTCGCGCGCATCTCGTCGGCATTCTGGTTTTTATGTTTCACATGTTGTTCGAACGTAGTCTTTGCGAAGTAGCCACATTCCCAGTAAAGTTTCCCCGGTCGGGGCTTTCCCCTGTCCCCGACTAATCCATCTTCGCGACTGGACATGCGATTGAGGAATTGTCTGTTGCTCATTAGCTCCTCGAGGCTCAGTTCGACGTTCCCCATTAAGTCGTCAACTGTAAATCGATCTATCGCAAAAAATTAGCTCCGAACTGATTGCTCAAGGGAAAGTAACTCACCGGAGTCCCAAACTTGCAGCTGTAGTCCTTCCTGTCCATTGAATTCTGATGGACCGACTAGGAGTGCAGTTGTTTCTTCCCATACAGGATCTGCGCCGGCAATGATCCTGCGTACCAATTGAGAATGGAGGGCTTATCGTTGTAACACAATTTCTACCTTGTAGACCACAGAGGTTTTCCCCACTTGCTCCAACCAAGGGTGACATACAAATCACCATTCTGGCCGTTTCTCAGAAACGGTGCGGAGTCTCCATGACATTCTTCTACGCGTCGGACGGTGACGATTACGACGCCTGCAGCTTCAGTGTCCAGTTTCGGACGGCCCATAAGAAGAGTCTTCAAGTCGAGAGTCAGACTCCTAGGCGCGACGTACCCCTCGACTGCAAGATTGATGCTTTTCTGTATATAATGCGACAATCCTGGGACGTCCATCACATTAAGGAAGTTTTTGGCGAGGGGTGTGCATTTGAGGGTGACTTTTGGAACTCCAAGGAGCGTAACAGTCATCAAGGACAAGAATGGTGGGTTCGGCGTAAGCTGAAAGCGCACGCGAACGGTAGAGAGAAACCCTGTCATTTCCACCCATACAGGCACCATTATCCCACCAGCGACCCAGAACTCCACGAGCAAGTGTGCGTTTGCTGACCGTCTGCGTATGCCGCTGACCGTGGTTTCTTTCGCGCGATACGCGACCGCCACTTCCATGTTGACAAAGTCGCCTTCCTCGGCCTTCATTCCGTCCACATCCTTTCCAGCAGAGCCCTCATCCAGCAAACGGATGCCTAGAATACGAATAGATTCTGACCCTTGACAGATATCTGCGACGCGTACGCCGGTCACTAATTTTGGGAGCGTAGCTTGCATGGTGTCCTCCAGAATGTCTGCCAATGCGATGAAGAGAGCCGGATTAACAATTGGCCAAACAGAATTTAGGAAGGAGTTAAGCCAGTTAGCTGTTTCTGGGGCCTTGTCATTCTTGTTGAGCACCGTAGGCTGGAGTGGTGTTGTTCAGCAAATACGCTCTCATATCGTGAAAAGAAAACATGCCGATTTCTGATTGTCCACTGGCTCTCCCTTGAGTTCCTCTGGATGTGGTTGAGAACTTTGATTAAAACCAAAAAACATCCCCGCCCAGCCAACAAAGATACCCAACGCGCCACAGACGAAAGGAAGAGCGAAGAAGAAGCCTGATAAACCAATGCCAGGCCCTGTCCCTCCAAAAAAGCGAGCGAAAGCTGACCACAGCACCACGATGAAGAAAGCACCCACGGAAGCAGCGCCCGCCGCAACTGCACTTGTTTGCAATCTGGCTCTGCGCTGGTCTCCGATTGGGTCCTCCCACCAATTCGCGCTGAGGGCTTCTTGTACCGCGTTTTCCATATCCGCATGCCGTTCGTTACTCTCCTGTTTGCTGTTGGCCCCACGCTCCGCTTCGAGTTTCTTCTTCTCTGCGGCAGTAGGGGGTGGAGGGATCCTCTCGAGCTCAACGCTATCCGCATCGTGAATGGTGAGAGGTAGATGTGTTATAGGATCTGTCACCTCGCGTGCGTTGTTCTTCAAGCCGCCATCCTCTGAGGTAGGAATTCCTGACTCTACCATGGACAGGAAAATTGTAGGTAGGAATTGGAGGACAAGAGGAAAAGTTGTTAAGTATCGCCATGACCAGAGCGCATGGAGTTCCTTGACGTCAGTTTCGAGCCCCACATCTGGGAGTCAATCGATTAAATTGGGGTAAAGACGAATTTTCCTATGTCTAGAGTGTACTTAGAAGTCATAGTTGCGATTAGATCAGTATACCCCATTAGACAGTTGGAAAAAAAATTTTGGGAAGATTGAAGATTTATGTGAGAAATCGGCGCACGCCGCGCGAAGTATATCCTTTATTTCGCAGAACATATTTATTTCGCGATCAAAACAGGGACTATCTGACCATGTAATACCATCTTGGCTTCATACTTCACGCCCACATATCCGTGCTCCTCCATAATCTTGATTATCTTTTTCAGGTCCTCTGGAATAAGCTCGTTGGTGGGGGCGGAACACCGCTCAAGAAAGAATCAGTGCTTCGGGAAAGTTCCTTGTGCGGGCGAGTGCGATCATCATGTTTTCCCTGGGCCACACGGTTGAGCAGAGCGTCTGCAAGAGCTCATACCAATCTTCCCTGTGTTGCTCGTGTCGCTCATACCGTTGTGTCCGAGTTTCTTTTTCGGTAAAGGGGGTGATTTTGAATCCTCTGGTTTATATAGTTCGGAAAAGGAATTCTCAGAGCCACCACCATAGAACTACAATCTCGAAATTCTACCTCTGTTGTCCTGTTCAACCTCAAAAGTTTGATTGCCATCGGCCACTGCGAGGTTGTTCTATCTGTTTTGCTCTCATTCGGCATCTCATCTTGGAGTTATATAATTACTGTCCAAGTTAACAGACAACAGATTCTGTGGCCATGTCAGAATACTCACAGTACTGCGACTCCACTCAGGTCCATATTATTTGCGATTCTAGAGCCCGTCGCAATACCTGCGGGACCTGTCTAAAGCTTGCAGAGCTGCAATTTCAACCGTGACAGAAGCTACTAGCAGTTTCTATTCGCGAGAACGACTAGCTCTCGAGTATATCCCAGTTTACATGCTGTCTGAGCGGCATCCATGGAATGAATGGTTATATGTAGATTTTGGCCAAGGATGAAGACATCACAGAAAGAGAAGGGGTGTATGTGGAATCTCCGATTTGCAGAGCGCGATCCTGAATCTGCAACACCTACAATTACACAGGATGCTCTTGAGGGCGTACAAAGATTTTTTCATATGCCACACCAGAAACAGCCTCAGAGTTCGTTGAATTTTGCCTATGACCAAATGTAGTACATTGCAGCAGTGCAAATGTGATGTGCAAGAAATTGCCTTGCTCTGCAACGCGGAAAATCAGGTAATAGGATATCCTAGGGCTTGTGCCTGAGGAAATCATGGCAGTGCGTGTACATCTTTCAAAATTATCATTCGTGAGACATAGAACGAATTGAGAAAGCCTCACTTTCTACACGTCAAGATATATTAATATAACGCACAGTCGCATCTCATGCTTTTTTAGTCTCCTTCACCTCAGTATTACCGCCCGCCTCGTGGTTTTCGTTCGTATCATCCGCGTCTTCGAGGTCTGGTTGTAGTTTGTGGGGATCGTAGATGATAGATTCGAGATGCGCAAGGGCCGCCTGCAGGACGGAATGAGGGGGAAAAACAGAAGAGGAATGTCTAGTAGGGTGCATATCGGTTATCATTGATGAAATCACTGCGCACCCTCCCGACTTCGCTGAGCTCCTCGTTCTCGTCGCCATTGAATGTCTCGAATTTGGACTCGTCGACGTCGATGAATGCATCGTCGAGGTCGTCTTCGTCGTCTCTTGGGTCTGGGTGGAGAGCAGCGCATTCTGATAATGCCTCGAAGATGGGGTTAACTACAGAGATATCGTCAGTGTAATGCGGGGTAAAGAAGAGTGCAGTCGCGTACGCGATTCTAGATTTTGAGGGACGATCGTCAATTCACGCATGTCTGTAATCTGGTCATTATCTGCAGCCCCGTTTGCAGTCCCATAATTTTCATCGAGTTGGCAATATATCGACGGTTGAGGTGCCGAACGAGCGACGGCGTGTAATGTGATTGCTGGATATTCAACTTCGAAGCCAACGCCACCGGTAGAAACAAAAGCAAGAACGCTTTTCAAAAATTAGTACGTTAAATCAGTCATGGCAGAGAAAAATACCTTGTCAGAACATAAAGAGTGCCTTGCAGAGCATTTTCAGTTGAGAAGTTCTCGAGAGGCGGGTCGAGGGTGATGGAGACGTTCTCTTCCTTGTATTTGATCACTGGCGGGATGTCATTGAAAGAAGTCGGGGTCGATCCAACAAGCACCGTGTGCTCCTCCTTGCTCACGAAATTTGGGACAGCGTTGATAAGTTTTACAGAAGGCATCGAGGATGGTTGAAAGATAGATGCTATGATTAATTTAGGCAATATGTGCATGCACAGCCACGAATGGCTTGCTTCTGCCGCTCCGGCCTCGTTGTCAATGAAGGATAATGGCCGCTGATTATAATCATCTTTCTCTTCAGCTCTCCCATTATGGCCCCCCAAGATCCCCAAGCAGCCGCCCTTCTGGCCCACGTCCTCTCTCAGATTGAGGACAATGTCAAGTTTCTCGCTTCTCAGGACTACATATCTCAGGCAGACGCATCAGCCATCCTAACGAAACTCCCGAATGCCAGCCGGGCTCCAAGTGGAATCGCAGGTATCACATCGAGGATGTCCAATATGATGGGCCGACCTACACCTACACCACCAGCTGCTACGCGCCCGCAAGCAAAGGCTTTGTGGGCATATTCTGGTGATGTAAGAACTCATATCATCATCCTGCTTGTCTTATAATTCTCACTGTGTTTGGCTGATAGGATGCCGATGATCTGTCCTTTGGCCCGGGCGATATAATAGAAATTGTCGAGGAGACAAACGCAGATTGGTGGACTGGAAAATTCCGCGGGAAACAGGGTCTATTCCCCTCTACTTACGTAGAGAAACTCCCTGCGCCCGTGCAATCCAGTGCTCCAGCGCCAGCAGCCCGGGCATATAAACCCTTCGGTGCAGCTTATCATGGCGTCAACAATCCTCCACCTGCTGGCCAGGGGGTCAACAGTGTTGGTCTGCAAGAGGAGCCAGGAACTGAGGCTAAGAAGGACAAATACGGACAGTACAAGAGCACTGTAAGTTTACATGACTTGCTTCACTTTGTAGTATTGGCTGACCTCACTTCAGCTGGCTCATTCTGCTGTTGGAGGCGTTGGCTTCGGTGCAGGTATGTCATACGAGTTTCTGAGGGGTTTCGTCAGAGCTTTTCGAGCTGACACTGGTGTACAGGTTCTGCCATCGGTGGCGGCCTTGTTCGTGCCATTTTCTGATTGCAGATATACCCTGTATGCTTTTTTTGGTCCGGATGGAACGCTATTTATTTATTTTGGAACACGAATGGAAAGACTTGTAGGGGCTAGGGTTATTTAGAATTCTAGCTCAACCAGCCGCTCTACTAATCATATCAGAATCAGTCGTACTATGTTGTTTGAACTTTATATGTTTTCAAATTGGGATGCACATGACTGCTCGGAAAGTTTATAGGGTGCATAACTTCGAGAACAAAAGGTTTTCCGATTGACCTGCATCTACAATTTCGATCAGTTCGTATCTGAAAATCGTGGGTGCATTTCCGACAGATTGTGCATAGAATGATTGACACGATGTGCCAATATACCTCCCAACATACCATGGGCTCATGCGGGCTAAACTACAGATGCTTCCCAGCCTCGATGGCATCGCTCGGACCCAGGAGCAGCAAGGGGCTCGAAACCAGGCATGCGAGGGGGTGCGGTTATATGCCCGGTCAAAGGTAATTAATAAACTGTTTATCACCGTGAAAAAACACCATGAAATTCGCATAGCCAGACGAAACTCCTGCTCCGCAGCTGGATCGCAGTCCGAAATTTGTTGGAACCAAAACCATGGCTAAGTAACATTTCTAGCGTTGTAGTGACTTAGGTAGTAGCAGCAATAAAGCAAGGGTACTGACAGATATATGATTCAGATAGATCCGAGTCGAGTCAACATGCTAGTTTCCAGGAGCTGTATCCTGGTAATTGAGGTTCAATTTACAGCCAGCCAGTAGCAGGAAAAGCGATGAAGACGAGTCACAGCTTAATCACCTTCGCGGATGAAATTGCGGCGAGAAAACTAAAATTCTAAGTGCAATGACTCTAGGGACTGGCATAGCAGCCATTCGTCATACGAGTCACTGGGAACACAGGGAAGAGAGGGTCAACAGAGAGTCGGCAGTCGAGATTTCCTGGTAAATGGTAGTTCAGTAGTTTAATCAATATCAGATGTGCCTGGGGTCGCTGCCAGAGAATCTTAAGAACTGTATCCAACGCCACAGAATTCGGATCCGTTGCAGGAAGTAGTCAGAGTTGCGTCTCCCAAGTCACCAGAAACGATTGACAGAGACGGCTCTAGTAGTAATATGGTAAAAAAAGCTGTATTCATCTTTCCGTGTACATGGAATTTGGTTTAGCTAGAGGCGGTGAAAAAATTTGAGTGTTCTGAACTTGTTCTGAACTCGGTTGTGGTGAACCCGTCGGGTGATGAACTCAAAGCTCCGCCTTAAAATCTGATCCGGAGTGTTGATGAAATCATTGATCCGATATAAACAAAGCTTTTCTTATACTGCCATCATCCAAGCTTTCTTCTATGCGCCCACATCCTAATCTTTCTTCCCTTCAATTCCAGCGTCGTGATACGAACTGTATTCTCCATGTCTTGTTCTACGGTCATCATCGTCTGCAATGGAAAGAATATCGTCTGCTCCAAGAGCCTGGAATCCAGCGGAAATCACAAATCATAGCGCTCAGCGCTCAACTTCGACTCCAAACATGATCAAAGTCTTTGTATGCTGACCTGGGCTGTGGTTCCTCGAAGATCACTACTCTCCTCTTGATAGCGCTGCAACGCAATACAAACCGCATCGTTGATCTCGCCGTTGGGCACTGGTCGTAGCTTCCATTGCCACCGAATCCCACACAGCGCGCGATGCAAGGGCTTCTGCTTGCTTTCCACCCCTAATACTCTGTGTAGGACTAAGCAGCAGGTGAATCTACAAGGCTGTGAGGCCGCTCGCTCCAAGACTTCTTTGAGTCGATTTTCCGAGCGTTCCAAGATATCTGCTCGTTCATTGGCTTTGCGATGGTACTAAGTGCGATCATCTGTTATCCATGACAATAATATCACTGGATGGATGGGATGTACCATGGTATCTGGTGCTTGGGTGATGTCGCAAATCCTTGGATTCCCAAAAGCTATGGCGCTTACGCAGGTGCAGATGAATGCCCGTCTATCAGCGTGCCCACGAACACGATGTATCTTGGTATCCGGGGAACGGCCGCAAAATTTTTCTTTACTATCTCCGAGCTGAATCTCTGGAGACAAACCTTGCTATATGTGTCTGTGTGGCCGAGTCTAACTATGACCTGTAGTGGTCCTGCTACTATGTCGTGACAAGTCACAACCATACAATCATATCAACGGATCAGCCTCGATTTTCCGTATCCTGAATTCCTACAGTTGGCCGTTTTCTTCACGTTTCATTCTTACTAACGACTGTTGTGTAGGTGTGCAGGAGCGGTTCCTTGGAAGGTATATAACCTGGCGATTATGCTGGGGGAACATTAACATTCATATCCTTCCTCACTCAACATATTTCAACCAACCTCATTTACCTTGTACAGATGTTTTCAAACAACCCTTACGCTCAGGCTGGGTGGCACAACCCGCAGAACCCGCTCTCCGTAAACGTTCCTGCCGGCTCTTCAAGTAGCCAATCCTCCGTTTATGGTGCTCTTCCGAGTCACAACCATTTCAATGTTCCTAGAGACGTCGCTATCGGAGCTGGCTCTTTGAAGTTTCATCTCCATTCTCCTACTTCAGGCTACCCCACAATCCTCAGCAGCACATTGATAACGTCAATGAACGTTCACTATCTTGAAGTTGTGACAGACAAAGATGTCACGTACATCCGAAACCTGTCAGGCAATAACTGCATTGCCATCATATATTGGGGCACTTATCCATTGCTCACAATCGAGGGGACTCAATACACGCGTTATTCCGCCAGGAAATGGCTTGCATCAGAACTTGACGGGTAGGCGCTATTTTTGGTTTTTGCACTACATTACATCGAAATTCTAACATCGTTTGCAGTAGTAAAACGCTCTTTTCTCCGGAGAGAAAACCTTACAGGTGGGTCTGTGACCCCACAAAGCCTGATCAATTTTCGGTAAGCTATCGAATTATCTACGGCCACAATTATCTCTCTCTAAAACATATCACAGTTATATTCCTTCCAAGGAAACCAATCACCTATTGCGAACATGACACGCGATTCGCGTTCTGTGACACTCAACTTGAACTCCTCGGATGTGGTCAAAGTAGGCATGATGGAACTTATCATTTCCACCGTGCTGCTACAATCTGGCCGATTCAATTAGTCCCTCAGCACCTGTTCATCTTGACCTCGTTAGCTCTGTCTTAACTTCAGTATCTTAACTGTACAACAGGGTTCCCTTGGAGTCCCTGTATTTATTTATCGCACCTTTTATAACACCATTTATACTTTGCATTATAGCATTTGACCACGTCTTAATTTATTGTATATTATAGCGCTTTCTGAGTGTAATGATATCACGAGATTTTTCAAAATGGGGGTGACGTACGTCATTTCCCTTTTGAGAATTGCTACTTTCCAGGTCATGCTTGTAGTTACAATGCACATTCTTTGAGATTGGTGCTTATATTTCTATTTCACATGCAATGGCGCGGCGGTCAACAAAACAACAAAAAGCAAGGGACAGCAATCCCAAAAAGGAAATGACGTACGTAACCGTCACTCTAAAAAATCTCACAGTATCAATACACTCAGAAAGCGCTGTAATAGCAGTTGTGTGTAGCCTCGTTTGGTTCGAAAGTTGTGCAGCAAAATAGCAAATTTCCGACATAACTCGACTCCCATTGGATCAGTCCAAAGATGTCCTCCCTAGCAACATGGTAATCTCTCTATGTTTATGCAGCCACTCGGGAAACGTAGATTCTGGACCGTCTCTTGGTTGTCGCATCTCGATCAGGTAGTTCGCGAAGACAATCAAAGTCCCGTAACGGTATCTGAGGACACCAGTCAGTCAACTGCGTTTCTGACACAGATGGAACTTTACAAGTAATTTACGGTGATGCTCCGTAGTTTCTTCTCCTTGACGGTCCCTTTCTCGCATGCATCAACCTTTAGTTTGTAACTAGAGGGAAACGATTAGCAGGAGATCGCAGATACATCAGAAGATCGACGAACTCGTATATCGCCTTGCGCAGATTCTGAACATCTTGCATCAAATCAATAGCTCTATCAGTCAGGCGCTTAGCTATTTTCCCATGTGATAAGACGCCAACTAGCTGAAGAATAGTCTTATATTCCCCTGCAATAATTTGTAGCAGTCAGTCGTCATCTCGGAACAGGACCTCACAGTCAAGGTTACGTTTGAAGACATACCGGCAAGGTAAACCTCCTCTTCCGAAGGGCCATCCATGGCGTCATACATATCTAAAGCGACCGTGTCTTCAGTGATAACTTCATTGGTATTGACGTCCCAGTCCAGCGTGGAAGAAATCAGACAAGCCGAAATCATTCCTGTCGTGGTCCTCCCTCGGCCCATTTGACAATTGAAGACAAAGTCGCCCGCTTCAGGTATACCTTTGCGCACTCTGTGAAGTAGTTGAGACAGAGCATCAGGTAGAGGGGCCTGTTCGTCAGTCTACAGGCAACTAGAAGTCAGACATACCCGGATCAGAAAAACGACAAATACTGACAATTGCAATGCGACCATAATCAATCTACCTCATACAACAAAGTCAGAGCTCCATGACAATAAGACACGTTGGAAGAGAAGAATACGCACTCGATACCCTTGCTTTATGACAAGATTGAAAACATCTCTGGGTGTCATGATCTCTTCCTCAGATACAACTTCCCAGATGGGGATGATAGAAAATACGCCTGGCCGTTCCTCTACCTCGTCGTGAAGAAGGATGCGCCCCTTGCCTTTCTGCAGTTCGCGCAAAATGTCTTTCTTGAAACTCTTTTCCATATTTTCCACCGTAGCAGTAGTAACGCCTGTAGCTCTGGACATCGTGTAAGGAATCCTTCCATATCAGAACCAAGCCAAGTCAAGAGACTTACTCCACATTTTCAAGCGGACGAGTGACTAATCTCAACACATGTGGCCGACCAGCGACATACACAACAGGTTCCTACAAAATGCGTTTATATGCTGTTTTCTTGTACACGTTCAAATTCCGAACTTACCTCGCGCAGCGATGTCCAGTAAACCTTGTTTTTGCCTCCGGGTCCGGCGTCAACCCGTTCCAGTGCTAGTTTCAGCCTAGGCTGATAATTAGACGGACGGGAAAAAAAATTACAACTCGGGCGTTCTTACCCGTCTACGGTAGGCATTCCACTACAAGTTGGTCAGATGAATATTAGATAGAGACAAAATGGGTGCAGACCTTCCGCAGGCCATCTTCCCTGTTTTTTCAACGATAAACTCCATTCCGTCTGATAGAGACGAGGCGTTAGATCGCGTAGGTCGAAGCGTTAACGGAACGCGACGGAAGTTTGGGGAGCCTTCTATGCGCCTACGTTATTGTATGCATGTTGAGAGAGTCGTCAATATTATGATACTGAAACAAGACATACTCTGGCAGTGTCATTTTTTGTAAATTGGAGAAAAAGTCAGATTTGATAATAGTCGATGCCGACAGGACGCTGCCCGATCGATTGACAACAACTTGAGTGACTTCGTCAGGATCTGCCACCCCAGTCTTATCAGCACGTTTAAGTGGCTTCAAAGCATTCAACCCTTCGTCAAGAAGCTCCTTCTCGAATGTCTTGATCACTGAAGATTTGTGCGTTTATCAGCGTCACCGACGAATGATGATTTTCTGCCACTAACCAGGTCGGTTCTTGACATATGTCTCGACACTTTCGAATGATTCCATTGTATCGGGCTCAGTAGATTGCAAATATGATTGGAATACAATCAATTCGAAGTATCGTCGAAGATTGTGCAAGCCTAACATGAAATGTCAACAACAGATTGATTTGCACACAGTTCTCTTCTAGCTGCACCTTTAGATGTATGTACGCGCGTTTGTTTCTCATCGTTGGCTTCCTCTGCGAGCACCCTCGAGTCTTCAATTGCATCACGCAGATTGTACACGGTAGAACACTGATCAATCGCATCGTCCACTGCGCTCTTGACCTCTGGCCCCTTGCGGATGACGCGCAGTAGATCTAGATTTAAAATAAGCGTCATGAAAAAATGAAACAGGCCTAAGCGATATTTAGCAACGCACTGTTAATAACTTGATATGATGCCCGATGAGGTGCTTTAGTAGGTTCAGTGAGAGTCATGGACAGGGAAAGTGATTGTGTTCCTAGTGCAGATGTACTTGGAGTCGTTGGGCGGCGTGTTTGCAGCCATTGGCGGATGAGTAGCAGGATAATCTATGTGCCGCATAACTTAAAACTGCTGTCAATACTCTAAAACCATTGTTTCACACACCGAAGCAAGAGTACTTCGCCCACGTCCCAGTTGGCAGTTGACTACGATCGGGGTGTTCGGTGCCGCCCTCAAAACGACATCTATCAGATCCTTGAGATCAGAATAATCGGGGGGCTTCTCAGCTGTGATAGGAATTCGATTGTATTGCAGAGAAATGGTATTGATTTCCCGTCGAGACGCCATTATGTCTCGTAGTACGACCACATTTTCTGGTTTTACCTCTTCCCAAATCGGGATCACAGTGCCGTCGCTCGTTTCAGTATGGAGAAGAATTCTGTGGAAAATGTAGCATAGAATATCAATAACTGTATGGAATTACCAGGGAAACCAAAATAACGATGATGGGAAAACTCACCGTCCTCCAAACGAATTCAGTTCAGCGATGACATCATCTCGCAAGCGCTCTTCCAAGATCTCCAAACGAGATGCAGAGATGCCTCCATAATCTGTTTTTGTTTTGACATAAACCACCAATCAGAATGATAATTACAGGCACAATCCTTCTCGTACCTTTCATGTTTCGAAGAGAATAGTTTTCTCGTCTTAGGCAGAATGGAGCTCCGTTGATGTAGACGATTGGTTCTTCTCGCAGGGTGATCCAGACAACTTTTGGTGCGTTTGGATGAACCCTATGTATGCGCCGCACAACCTCGTCGATGGCCTCAATTGTTGGTTGACCCAAGGCGTAAATCTCAGTATCGGGGATTTGACGAAAGTTGATCGCACCGCGGACGCCATTTTCGACGTGATGGGATTCCCCTCGCCATTGATCAGATTTCAGGAGCGTACTAAGAAGGTATTGAAGTGCAAGTAGATAGGAGAGAGAAGATGACGGACCTTTCCCGCAATATGATACCACTCCGGTTCTGTTATAAAAAAATTTCGTGGATGGACTGATCCAGAAGTGCACATTGCTCACCTTGACAACATAATCAGAATATTCATCTCCTAGAATTTGACCTCCAGCGATGGCGACGTCGTTCTTCTTTCCAGGAAGCAAAGAACGACTGGTGAAGCTCGACTTAGACAAGGACGACAAGTCGTTAACAGGCGCGAAGACGTTGAGGCGTGATCCATATTGCTTGCGCAAAAATTTGATTTGCCTATGTCAAGAAAATTGATTCAGAAATCTAGCACAGGCCAAGATAAACAACACCTACGTCCATATCTCTGTTCTGGCCATAAGCCAATCCGAGAAACTCTGGCTGAAATTCTCGTCTGAATTGCCTACAAAGCTCGCAAAGGCAATGATAAAGAAACTAGAAGTCATTCGTCAATCTTAATATAGCTTCAAATGGTAGATGATAACAGACTATTTCTCCAATGATTTTGTTGCTTTGTTCAAAAAGTCCTCACCCTTAGCTTCGTCCATAGTAGTAAGTGAGTATTTGAGCCTATATGTCAAGATATCCTCTCGTAAATTGGTGACCTGGTCGGCTGTGGAGACACGAATCAAGTTAATTTATATATGGTAAAATTGACCATGTGTAGAATACGCACTGGCGTCTATGACGCGATCGACTAGCTTCTTTGCCTGCAGACCGTGATCTAAACATCCCAGCAAGCTAAGGATGATGCCATAATTACCCGTATATGCCTTGCGTAAATTCTCAAGGAGAGTGGGTTGCGTCATGAGCAGTTCAATGGCCGAATGAGTGTTGTTTGGAAGACCTAGCAGTTGAAATTGATATGGATTTCAAGAATAAGAATATAGAGATCGTACATGTTTGCAAAAGGTATGTAAGCCGGAGTAGCGATTTGCTGAGCTCTTGCTGAGCATTTGCCTGCTCAAGTGAGAGTAAAATGCGGCTTTCCGTTTGCTAACAAAAACTGGTAAGTAGCCGTTATATATCCTGGAATTAGAAACACACCGGAACTATATTCGTAGGCTGAAATCCGATATTAGTTTGCCTCTTCTAGCAAATATCAGGTAACTTACAGTACTCGTACCCGGACTCGATGACGTGGGGATCATGCCACCGCTGGACTTCGCAGCGTATGGATCTGGTCCGCCTTGATTCATGATCTGCTTACGCCTGACCAACGAAGCAGCAACCATGGCAAATGTAGTCCGGACGGCACCCATACCGCATGAAAAGACCAGCGCCGTCTTCGTAGGATCAGTCTCGCGGATAACACGCAGGTAGGCATCCAGGTAGTTGTCTTCGATTGGCCGATCTGGAGAAATGGGAATACTGAAGTGTTTATCAGCAATAGATCTTTACCTTCAGAGATCGGCGTCGTTTACCGATGATACTAAATTAAGGTTGTCTTAGCATGAGAGTATAACGCATTGAAAAAGACATACGTCAACGTTCCAACCTTCCTTCTTCATGTAGGCCCAAAGTTCACGGGATGTCTTAACATTATTGGTATCAACAGCGGTCCAAGTGGGTAGAATGGCGCCTTCGCCACTTTCAGCCGCTGTTGAAATGTCGGTAAATTCTTAGTAGAATGAAAATTGCTGAGATCTTGCCTTACCGACTTCATTGTGTGTGAGAATAACCCCTCCGTATCTGATGCTGCTTAATAGATTTTCACAGATGACGGTAGATTGATTAGATACCTCAGAGCCTCCTGCAGTATGTCATTCTTCAATCTATTTTCGATAGCCTCAAGATTTTCAGCGCGGTCAGATAAAGCCAGAGTGCGCCGAGGTTCTGATGCATCGCGCAGCACGAAAGGCCGACCAGAGATATAGATGATAGGTTCTTCACGAGTTGAAAACCATACAACATGAGATGGATTTGTCGTGTTTGGACGACTTCGTAGCACAGAAAGGATGGCCCTGAGTCCTTGCGTACGCGGTTGCGCCGCACCAAATACGTTCAGATCGCCCTGCCGTGGCGCCCTGAAGTTCGGTGCACCATGTACATTCAGATCCAAATCCAAGGCACGGCCTATATGCATTCAGCGTAGCCCACTGCAATTGAGCAGAGCACGCACCAGATGGGTAGTGATCCGTCTTGAGGATAAAACCTCGACTGAGCACGCTTCCTGTGCGTGTTTTGACAACTGAAGGTTCTGAGCGTTCCAAGAGGTCAATAAGGTCGAGTGAGCCATTTTGGCTCCCACTTGTGTCTCTCAGCACGTTCTGATCACTGGAGGAGGGCGAGACCTTGCTTTGGCGGCCCAGAGGTGGGATGGATGCGGGCCGACTCGATGACAGCAATGAGCTACGGCTCAGACCTGGATTGGTCGTATGCATGCCTGCAATGCTATTCGGTGGGGTAGAATTTGGACGATGTTCTTCTGATATCGGTTTAGATGCCATTTCTTGCCTCGTCGAAGGTATATACGGGGGACGTGAGGAGATAAGGGCACGATGTAAAGGCGTTGTTCGTGGCTGTAAGGGAGGTGGCATGTAAGTTTAGGGTTAGGACTTGACGTCTGTCATGGTTGCCCGTGCCGTCGCGCACTTACAACCGTCCAGATGCCTTATAATTGGCGCAGACTTGATGCACCTTCTCCAACCGTTCTTTACATTGCTATCACCATCCTGATCATCCTTATCGCGCTTCCCTTCATCTTATTCGTGCTTTACGCGGGAAAATGGCCCGACGTCAACTCTGCCTGGCCTACTACTGCTCTGGACATGGTGAGCACTACAGCGCTCTCATTGGGAGGATATTCACATACGTTTCTACAGGATATGGGCATGCTACACGAGTGTCAGCGTTTGCACGTCACCTGCTGAGCGGGGACGAGGCGAATCGACCAATTATCTATATCGTATCTTCTGCCCCTGAACATGTCTTTGCGGACAGCATAGCCTGCGGTGCACGATATCGCTTTGCGGAAATAGATCCCGTCATAGTTCAACCTTTGGCGTGAGTGGATAATTTCGCGCATATATCTACACTTCTAAGCTCTGGCTAGTTATCGGGTCGACCGGAGAAAGAGTGTGGATGTTCTGAAAAAGTTCCTCGCAAAGAAGGATGAGCTGTTAGAACGGGAACGTAGATGGCTGCTTGAAGTGCAAGCACACAGCGTGTTGAGTGATGCTGCTTTCCTTGGATGGTGAGTGCATGCATTTCTTCCATCTGCCACAGGCGTCGATTTTGCGGGAGGCCGAATGGTCGAAAACATATCTGATATTGTAATTTGGTCAAGAAGAACGTACAATGCTTGTTCAACCTTTCCGCTCGGGCACTCGGAAGCGTCTAGCAAAGAATACGCACTTAATACTAACACTACCGCTATAGTTTAGCTGCTCGTGCAGCAGGTCTGCCGTCAATCTTGATCACAAATTTCTCTTTCGACTCCGTCTATTCGTATCTTTCGACACCCCTTCGCGACGTAGCTCCTCCCAGACACCCCGCTCTAGATGAACACCCTACAGCTGCGATTTTCGACGCGATCTCTGATGACCCAATACCCCATGCAGAGCTCGACCCTCTGGTTGCACAAATTCATGCAGGATACCGTTGCGCAGACCTCCTTGTCAGACTTCCAGGCCACATACCAATGCCTTCATTTTTCACCACGCCATCTTTGCCCTCATACGAGTGGGTCAATGTGGAGTCCCGTCAGCTTCGCATCGAGATTGTAGACTCTCTGAAGTTGCTGCCCAGTGAACTTGCTCTTTTGCCTAGCCTCCCATGGACGCCTTCCACTAAGCGCCGACACAAATCCCCCAAACGATCAGCGGTCCAGGCACCTCTGCTCGTGAGGCCTCCAACAGCGGAAACATCTGTGTATACGGCAGAAGGTCGCTCACGCCTGCTGAACTCCATTGGCGTTCCTCCTGAGTTGCACGATCCTGTCAGAACAAAAGTACTAATTGTTTCGTTTGGTGGCCAGGTCTTCCGTCGACCTGGCCATAGTCGTCCAACAAGCAGACCGAGCAGTCGAAATACTAGTCATGAGGATATCGCGAAACTTGCGAACCCCCACCCTCACTCTCCTTTGGATTATTTCGCTCCGACAATAGAGTCGAATGCTGGACTCGAGGCCGGACGGCCGCAACAAAAGCCAACGACGTCGGATTTCGCGACGCACATCAGATCGCCCGCCCTTGCAGCCTCATCCGACCACGACATTATCTCGAGCACAGCGTATAAATCACGCCTTGCGACGCCGAACCACATATGGATACCAGGCGCGCCACCAGCGTCTAAACCACTATTCTCACCCTCCCTTCAACCCTCTACAATCATTATTCCCCAAATCAACACCATACCTCCTACACCGGCTACTACATTCGAGTTTGACGAGATTGAGGATATACCCCAACTACTCCCTGATTCATCGTGGATTGCTATCGTTTGCGGGGTCTCCAAAGAGCAGTGGAACAACGAGAAAGGTGACCATGAGTCTGAGCTACCGGATGGATTCTTTGTTGCGCCGCGGGACGTGTATATGCCCGACCTTACGGCGGTAGGAGATGCGTTATTGGGGAAGTTGGTACGTCATGGCATGGTATTGTAAATATGCAGTGTTGGCTAAATATCCGATAGGGATACGGAACGGTGTCAGAGTGCGTTGACGCGTGCACGCCGTTTGTTTATGGTCAGTCATCATTCCGTCACAAGTCTCTGCCAGTTCATAACTTGTAGTTAGTTTCCCGTCCACTTTTCATCGAGGAACACGGCCTGCGCTTGCTGCTGGACCAGGAAGGCACAGGAATCGAGCTCACGCGAGAGGCGTACGAGGCAGGAGACTGGGCTGCGGCTGTCAGTGAAGCTTTTACCAAGGGAAAGAAGGCGAAGGATACGAAGAGGAGTGACATGGCCCAGGGCGTCGGCATAGATAAGAGAGAGGAGGAAGGAAAGAAGCTTGCGGGGACAGTGATAGAGTGGGTTTGGCAATGGTGGGCAGATTAGAATACAGAAGTGGTACCGCACTTTTCAAAGACTTTGAGACATTCTATGGATTAGCGTTTCATGCAGGAACCATTGTATAGACTTGTACAGGTCCTGGCAGGGGTGCACATAGGATTGCCCCGCTTTGGTCACCGTCACGAAAAAGTTAAAGTTTGGCACATCACAAACATCATTCTTCTTCTCCATTCACGGCAAAATATGCCTCATCTAATCATGCCTGCGGCTTTCTTTCGCACAATTCTCGCTTTTTTAAAAACAAGCAGCTGCGCAACCATGAAGATGTTAGTGCGAACGTGCCCGATTCACTTCCTGACTCAGTGCGAAGTCCCCCGAAACATTCTTGCCTTCCGAACCATGACCACACTGCTGGCCCTCTTCCAGCAGGGGGCGAAAAGTCTTCGAACTTGTGCCAGAACGAGCTCCGATGGCCCCTGCAGACCGCCAGCAACTGAGGATCGCTAATGCTGTTGCTACTATCGCTGTTGACAGGGACATTGTTGCAGTCTTAACCGGCGTACCCTCGAACGCGGCATCGACCCCAGTGTCAGAAACTCCTACCCCGACACAAGGGCTGTGTAACAGACTCACTCAGCCTTCAAGGCTGCTGCCTGGAGTGCATTTGCCGCCCTGGGTATTTACATTTGCGCCATTTCTTAGAAGCAGCTTCGCGATTTCTTTATGACCTCTGTATGCTGCTGCCTCTAACGCGGTACCATAGTGTCCTCCCTGGGCATTGACGTGTGCGTTCTTCTTCAGTAACAGTTTCACTATCGTTATATTCCCTCCATATGCTGCTGCTTGAAAAGCATTGCCGTACGATGTGCCCTGGACATTGACGTTCGCCCCGTACTTGACGAGCAACTTCGTTATTTCCTCGCTTTGTTTCTCTACTGCTGCTTGGAGCGCATTGCCGTATTTCCCACCTCGGGCGTTTACATTTGCAACGTTGTTCAGGAGCCGCCTTATACTCTCGCCTGAAGTGCGTTGCCGTAGACGTTTGAAACACTCCTAATGATTTCCTGGGACTTCAAATTTGAAAAAGGAAATAACAGAGGCATATTGTGGCTCACTCTGCTGGTCATGTCTGAGGACAGTTCCTGGTAAGCGACCTTTGTGATGAAAAACATTTGAATCTGCTACGTCGGTGAAACTCCTTATATCACTCTAAATTTATATTGCGCACTAATGAGATGCATACTAGATATCGATACTTGACGGCCGTTCGAGAAAATCACTGGGACGTACGAAGATGCAGATGGGCCCCTCTACAGAGATATGAGCCCATCCCGAGCCTATCCCTCGGATAAGCGCTCGAGCTAGCTATCTGACTCGTTGGCGCAAGGATACGTCCACCTATGCGCACACGACCTTATCAAATATATATCCTACCCCCCGACTTCTTTGTTATCCGAACAGTAGCCGCCTGAGAACCGCATACTATGATGCGTCGAAGTCATTTCCAGTACCAGATAATTACTGCTAGCAGATGAAAGCTCTAAGATGATTGAGTTTCAGTTCAGAATATCTATTAAGGTATTCCAGGTGCTCTAACTCGTTCTTGTTTGTTGTCATTCTCCCCATCGAACGACAAACGTATGATTCAAGGAAAGCTGGCAGATTCCTTGTGGTTGGCAGTGTAGCAGAGACTATTTTTAGGTTGGCACTGTGAAAATACCCCCATAAACAAACGTTGGGGGCTTCTACCACGATAGATATGAGATAAAGCTTCATCAGTTAGCGTTAGTACCCATGCAGTTGGGCTATCGTGCCAGGTCCGGTCACGAAGGCCGCTAATGTTAGCAGAGTTTCGTGGACTGCGGACCAATTGTGTACCGCAAAGATTGACCGTGGCCTGACAGGCATAAAGACCCACATAGAAAAGGGTGACACAATCACCTTCTGGTCCTTTACGCGAGCCTCTGAACGTCTATAGGCAAGAATTCGAATTTAAGCGCTCAAATAGACAAATTAGCGCCAATTGTGCTCACGTGGTATGACTGCTAAACGCAAGGCCTTCGGACCTTCTTCAGTAAGATTCCCCTTTCTTCTTCGTCCTGGACCACCATGACCTCTCCGTCCCAGCCTTTGCCTATACGCTCTCCGCCACGACTTACCTTTGGCTTGCCCACCGCCGACAGCGATGG
The DNA here is from genome assembly GCA_003314615.1 of Pholiota microspora. Classification (NCBI taxonomy): domain Eukaryota; kingdom Fungi; phylum Basidiomycota; class Agaricomycetes; order Agaricales; family Strophariaceae; genus Pholiota; species Pholiota microspora. Next base: position 32,131 of record QFFD01000411.1, read on the forward strand.
ACTACAGACGGGTTCGCACAGCACCCCACCAATAGGCACTCCCGATCTGCGCGCGTTACGAGCTCAATATGCTGGAACACCACCGCTTCCCAATATTCCACCGCGGAATACTGCTACACCGTCTGGCCGTCGCGATTCGTGGTCAATACCAGTTACTTCGGATGGTTCACCGCGCCGTCCGGGGCCTTCAGCAATGGGCGGCCTCTCTGCGACTCGTCAACCAGCAAGCACGACCGCTGTGGACTCGGCTGTGACTCCAATCGACCTTGAGGACCTGCCGGACGAGGAGAAGGCGAAAGTGCTTGCTCGTCACCTGGTGCCAAAGGAATTGAGGGGAAAGGCATCGTCGACGATGACTCCACGGGGCGGCGAAGCGAATTCGAGCTCTGGCTCGCTTCTCGAGGTGCCGTCGGGCTCGGATTCGGGACACACTCGGTCCCGACGGTCGTCATCAGGCCAAGCCGTGAGCAGAGAGGACTCAGAGCCGTTCCCAATACCATACGACGCACATGGTGCCGACGTAACGTGAGTAACCTAGTTCCCATCTTGCTCTGCCTGCATGTGCCAACTCACCCATGTATGAACGACCAGACACGACATATACAAATGGCATTCGGACCAGAAGAAGCAGTTGGGAAGGGTACGCTCGGCGTCGTTTGCTGGGCCCAGTCAACCTCCCCATCCTGCGTTTGAACACATTCACGAGCCTGGCGGCTTCAGGCGTAACTTTTTGCTCTTACGATACTCGCGGGGCGACGAACCACGGATATTGAACAACTTTATCGACTTCTTACTTCTATTTGGCCATTTCGTGAGCCATTTCTCGTGTTGTCGTGCCATCGGTAGTGCTGATGAGACCCACGTGTTTAGGCTGGTGAAGATCTCGAAGAAGACGATGAGGACAAGGAGGAAGATGAGGAAACCGCTGCAGGCATGGAATCAGGTGGTATCGCGGCTGGACTGCCTGAAGTCAACGAAAATACCGCACTGTTGGCTTCGCCGAGTGTTTCTCGATCACGGTCGAGGAGCAGACGCAGGAAGAATTCCGTGTCGAGGCAAGGTACGGCCACGGTCACCCAAGCAGTTCTTATGGTATGCTATCTGACATTCTCGGAGGATTCTGACAATTGATATGTTTGCAGTTGCTTAAATCATTTGTCGGTACTGGCGTTCTGTTTCTTGGCAAAGCGTATGTGTTTCTGCTCTACCTCTGAATCCCAATTCTCACACAGTTATCATCAGGTTCTTTAACGGAGGTCTCCTATTTTCGTCTCTCACGTTCACCTTCATTGCTTGCATTTCCCTCTACTCCTTCCTGCTTTTGGTCAAGACTAAATTTGTTGTGTCTGGAAGCTTCGGAGGTACGTCAAGTATTGCAACCTTGATAGCTTGACTGAGTCTCCTTCTTTTGTAAGACATTGGCGGCGCGCTGTATGGTCCGTGGATGAGATATCTTATTCTAGGCTCAATAGTTGTGTCGCAAATGGGCTTCGTCGGAGCATATACTATTTTCGTCGCCGAAAATCTGCAGGTATGACTCTCAACTATAGCACATATATCCACATTTACAGTCGAGTGCTGATTGAAGACCATGACAGGCCTTCGTTTTAGGTGTCACTAACTGCACCAAACAACTTCCAGTGCAATATTTCATTGTCGTACAGCTCGTCGTCTTTTTACCTTTGGCGCTCGTCCGAGATCTGGCTAAGCTTAGTTCGACAGCGCTTGTTGCCGATGCGTTTATTCTTGCAGGCTTGATATATATCTTCGGCAGTGAAATTTCCCTCATCGCCGACCGAGGCATCGCGGATGTGAAGTTGTTCAATCCAAAGGATTTCCCTTTATTTATTGGGTAAGTAGTATGGTCTTCCTCCACCATATCAATTGACCTCATACGTTATGTGGATCTTTTAGAACTGCCGTCTTCTCGTTCGAAGGCATTGGGCTTGTAAGTTTGTTCCCTCCCCTTACTCTATTGCGGCCATTTAATGTGGAAATAGGTCATCCCTATCACCGATGCTATGCGCGAACCTCATAAATTTCCTATGGCGCTAACTGGAGTCATGGCATTCCTCCTTTGTACGTATCTCTCTAAACTTCTCGCTCGATGTAAGAGTAGTCTCTTCTGATGCACTTTGCCTCCAGGTCTCTTCGGAGGAGCTGGTGCCCTAGCATACCTCACCTTTGGCTCGGACATTCAAACCGTTGTGCTCGTGAACCTAAACCCTCGGAGTAAGATGGTGCAGGCAGTACAGTTCTTGTACGCTTGGGCTATTCTCCTCTCGGTCCCACTCCAGCTCTTCCCCGCGGTCCGCATTCTGGAGAATGGGTTGTTCACCCGCAGCGGTAAAGGGGATCCGCGCGTCAAATGGTTGAAGAACTCGTTCCGCTTCTCGATGGTGCTCGTGTGCACGGCGATCAGTTGGATTGGCGCTGCTGATCTCGATAAGTTTGTAGCGTTCATTGGGTGTACGGCATGGTGTGTGCTTTTTTTGGCTTGGGGAAGAAACTGTATAATTGGCTGATTGTATTTTGACAACAGTGTGCCGCTGTGTTATGTGTACCCAGCTATGCTCCATTACAAGGCCTGCGCTGTGACGCGCAAACAGAAGGCTGCCGATATTGCCCTCATCATATTCGGGCTTATTGCTGCTGGATACACAAGTTTCCAAACGATCAAGGTACGTTCACCGATATGCTCATAAGCCATCTTTTGTTTACACTCATTGTCTTCGCTACCTACAGTTAATGCTCGAGCCTAAAACGGTAGAAGGCTCCCCGTACGGAAACTGCGAAACTTGAGCTTAATGTCGTATACAAATCTGACGCGAGTCGTCGTCCTCGCTCCCTCTACTTTTTCTTGCGTTCTCAAGTACTCACGCTGATCTACATGTTGTCTGTGTTCTTTGGTGCATTTCTTTCTTGCCTGTTAGATGACCATCCCCTATACATAAATTCATACAGCTTCCCATGCTTTAGATCGGCTTTCCGACTCATTTCTCGTTGTATACATGCTTTGGATTTTTTATGCTTAAAGTACTCATTCGTTTCAAATGGAATATACATTCTAACTTTCAATTTCCATACAGATCTAGAGTATAAATGCACGCTATACGTTTTCGAGTGTCAATTCTGGCAGTCAAGGACTGAAAATATTTATTGGTAAGGAGAGGAGGTGAATGACTCATTTCAAAGGCTTGATTAGCAGCAGTTAATATAAGTATGAGGTTTATTGTGATCTAAATAGTGCTACGATTTGCTACAATTACGATAGACGCAAATGCTGTTGTCCCTGTGAGAGCCAAAATCTGAATGCCATTTGGCAGTCAGCGATTTTTGTTCCGACTGCGAGTTTCAGCCTTACGTACCCCACTTTCCAGAGCTGGACGCCACCAAATGAAGCTTTCTGTAAGCAGAGCACCATGTATAGGAGGGCCAATCAGTGCTCCAAAGGCTGTAATGTTATGCATGAAAGTGATATACAGTATTAGATGCCTACCATGAAAGGCGAAATAAGTACGTACCAAAGCATGTAAATGTTATTCCCATGCGAGCGCTATATGAATAAAGGGGACCACTCAGATTAGAGATAGTTTGGGATGAAATATTGCGTAGAGGCTTACCCTAGCTCTGACATATCGTTCGTTAGAACCGCGACTAGAGGTGCTTGAAGCGATACAACTGACCGCGAAAATATCAATGTACCCGTTGTCAAATGGGAAGAAGATATAAGACCTACAAACGCCAGAGAAGAACCCATACAAGACGGCGATAATAATGATGCTTGTAATACTTGATAATCCTATCATTGCAAAGATAATCGCAGAGCAGCAGCCAGATGCTATGACAATCATTTTGACAACGCCGATGGAATGGATGAACAGACCAGGAGCCAGACGGCCGATGAAGCTACAACCATTCATGATGACCAGCTATCATGGTAGGTTCGTTATTGTGATGAATATGAGCAGGCAAATATCTGGTACTTACAACGTAAAAAGAGAAGCGTTCGCTAACGCCATGCTTGACGGAGTCAAGCTGCAGATAGAATAACGGAAAGTAGAATCCTATCGTGAAGAAAAATCCGCTACGTCTTCATGAGTATATGAAAAAATCACCTATCTGATTGAGACTTACCCTAGGGACATGGCAGTATAAGACCACTCAGTATAGAACCTGCGAGCTAATTTCCACATGGGTGGCTTAACAATGGTGGACTTAGGGATAAAGCGCGGGCGGAGAAGAATACAGGCGATGATAAGTACGCCAGTGACAAGGCCTGCACTTGCGCGCACGGCGCCCTGAAAGCCAAGATGAGAAACGAACAGGTTGTTTAACATAATAGGGTGGACAATTGCTCCAATGGACGATCCTGCAGCGACGAAGGTCATAGCAAGTGTCCGTTTTTTGTTGAAATATTGTGAGATTATTGCCACACTCGGAACGTAGAGCATTCCTCCACCTAGTCCAAGACCAATACCATGAGTGAGTAGATTCTGAGCAAAATGTTGTGACATTTAGTTGAATCTAGAGGAAAGAAATTGTCAACTCACCTGGTAAAAATGGTTGGGTTCCGTTAACGAAAGCATAAACAACGAGAACGAGGTCAAAAAAGCTCCACCGTAGAGGAGGTAATAGCTATAGTTATTGATTCAGTAGGGAACAAAATCTGGTTCTGATTTGACGCACAAGTAGCCACGATCGAATAACGGTCCAGCATATAAACCACTAACAACCATGATGAACGCGTTGATACTTCCAATCCAACTGTCAGAAAGTCAACAGTCACTATGGTTCACGTATTTAAAATTCTGAGCTCACGATATTGCGGAAGAGGATGCATTTGTGATGTGGACGCGCGTGTAATAATCTTAGAAAAAAATCAGTAAGGAGGACGATTCAGATAGAATACAACGGGCTTACCTTGATACACACCGAAGGCAGATGTATATCTGACAAGGAAGATCAATACAAAAATACTCTGTAGATCTGATTGAATTCAGAACTCACCCGAATCCACAAAACTGAATAAGTATACTAGATGAAAAATTGTTCCATAACTAAACTTGGGATAGACAGGAAAATCACATACGCGCCCGCGACAATTGACCATGCCCGTGGGCCTCCATCAGGTACATTGTTTGCACGAGCATCCGACGTTGCAGCCCTTTCAGTGTCCGAGAGAGAATAGTCTTCAGTAGACTCGAGCTTCGTACTGATACCGTTCTTCGGGTCGTCAACCCCAGAAACATGAACTTCGTCTAGGTCCTTCTCTTGCATGGACTGAGACGCTGACATTTGGGGGTCAAGGGGAACAAGACGGTGCTCAGAGTCCGATACCTGTGACGCCACTATTTAACGAACTTCAGGTTAGCCGGGGAATCAAACGTACAGAGAACTAGATCTTTTTACTTACAAATGCGTATGGGAATGCAGTGGAAAAGCAATCATATGACGGAAATATAATAAACGGTGTATCGGAACCTCAAATTCCACCAATAATCGTGCAGCCACTTTGTAGGCCGGATCCCGGCAGGTGAAGGAGGCAGCTCGGATCTGACCTGAGAATTTTGGTGCATACCGCAACATCATCCCTGGAGACCAAGTGGCATAAACCATACTGCCAGTAGGTATGCACTTCAGATTTCTGACAACAGATTAGTCACAGTTCCGGTAACCGAAATTTACTTCGAGCAACCAGAATAATCGTACAGTAGAGTTCACCATGCAACTTGACCGACGTCTATTTCGATGAAAGAGGGACTCAAACTGGTCATTGCAGCGGCCTAGTGATATAGAGATCGGAAATGCCTATTAACCACGGGAAGAGTTCCTAGGGTGCGCATGAAAGGAGGTTGGAAATAGCCTCGTATAATCATACTAGTCAGTTTACTCAGCGCAAGGATCGATTTTGGACCAATCCTGGAGAATATATATATATCTTTAAGCTTCAAAATGTGCATCAGGGAGATTGAACATACGAAATAATTCAGTCCGCAGTGACCATGAACAAGGCCTGGCAGTTGTGATAGATTCGCGCCGCTAAACATTTATACATGGGCAAGCCTAGTTGAGCACTCAAAACGAAGTGACTTTTTGGAGTTGTTGGCCCACGTATGTCAGTATCAGCGAGAGTACAGACCTAGATGTCACTGTCAATTCGGAATCCGTGCAAGATGACCATAGGAAACTCACTATCAACAGTGTTAAGAAATATGACGAAGGAGATAGGTGTAAATCAGCGTCATACAAAATCCCCAGGTTTTTGTGTTCCGGAACTTGACTCCGACAAGAGCGTTGAGTAGATGAGCAATGTCGATGTGTTCATGGTTTGGAGGGTATACAATATTCCCCGCAATCCGCTTGACGAAGCCCCAGGACTGGAGAAGAAATATCCAGGTTTCTTGGACACCTGAATTGTGCCATCGAGAATAATTCCTGACCAGAATAGAGGGCTAATCGCCTGTTACAAGCGCAAATTATCCGCGCAAATGAAATGGTCAGAATGTCTCCGTCGGTGAACACATAAATGCGCATATGATCACCTTTTTGCATTCCCATTTGCCTTCTGAACCATTCCCTCTTCCCTACGGCGTCCAACTTATTCAGAAGATGGCTTGTATCCTTAACCTCTTCGAGGCCAACTCTACTATCCGCTAAACGTGCCAGGTTTGCGGTGGGACTTTCACTGAACAGCATGGTGTCGACGTGATGGAAGTCAAGGTATCGCAAGCCTGTTGGGGAACGAAGGAGTCAATTCACTGATACTAACGCGAACTATTTTTTCACTCAAAGTTACCTCTAGCATGCGCAAGGAACTCTTTGATCGAACTTCGAGGCCCATCGAAAACTAGAATGCCTGGCTTTCCTGTCTTGAAAACGCACATACTATCTATCAGTCATCCTTTCGTCGAAAGGTGTGCACACACCTTCACGAAGCCAGATACACAGCTCTGCACTGCGAATCGTTTTAAGCGTCGGAACTTGGACGGGTTCGAGATATCTAGCTCGTAGATATCAGCTCGGTCAGTCTCTGCGAGTGTTGATTAGACGACGAACGGTGCATCCGGGCTAAGGATATGAAGATTGCTGAAGAGGAAAGTTCGATCATGGTGGTTATGATTATGAGGCGTCTGCTATAATTGGCACGGACAAGTACGGGAATGGACACTTTGTTATTGGCGCCTACAAAATTGCAGCGAAAATCGAATGAAACTCATAGTACTTATGCGTTTTCAGTAAATGAAGAGGTACATAACCAATAGCGTATTTTTGACAATTATGTAGCCGCTCGTTCTTCGAATGAAATGCCATGACGGGTGTCTTCTCAAGCTCGACAACGAAATTGACATTCCGGGGCCTATATCCATACTGTCTGCACGCCCCTCGAGATTTGACGTTGCTATGCTAAGAAGGAATCAATGCATCCCTTACACAAATTTGGAGCATGAGTCTTCTAGTGTCGGATTTACGCCCAAGGCTAGAGGCAGAGCTCTTCTGCTCCACTTCAACGTTATGTATATACGTATCATATGCACGCTACATAATCAAGTCGGTACCAAGGCGTATGATGCACTCTTGTAACCCAGATGCTGGGGGTGGGGCAAGGGCATATCAGCTTTATTTCTGTCAGATGCTCAGGACGGTGAAGATCCAGAAATGACTAGCGACGTTCAATTTTGTATGTTTGTGTGCATCAGGTGTTGGCTGATCATGAGCTGGGGCTCTAAAAATGAGAAAATCGGTGCTAAAAACAGACGGACTTCAGGCATTGAAGTCTACATACCGCTATGCGGCTGGCTAGTGGACGTCAGGCAAATCGTTGTTGAGACTGGCGCTTCCCCAGTAAGTTCAGATGAGATTCCCACTGATTACAGGAAATTTCGCCCTTCAAAAAAGACGAGTGTCTGATATGTTATCGCCTTCAGCGAGAAAAGCACATGCACGCTACATGTACACTGATTCCAGTTTCAGAATAGCCACAGAAATGATGCCTTTCTTGTTGATGGATTTTGATCAGTGTCTTTCACATTTTGAGTGGCATCTAGTTGGCGAAGAAGGCCGCGAACGGGAAGTAGAGACAGAGATAGGCTTGTCCAGGAAATCCACGAGCAGCAGTCAACTCCAGACTCTGAAGCTTACGGATCGCCCTCGTCCGGAAGAGATGAGACAGGATCGCATCAAAAAATCAGATGGCGAAATGATATCGACGGTCGAGAGGCGGTCCCACAAGCAAGTAAGAAGAGGCACAGCAATTGAGGCGCGCGCCTGAAATCTTGGAGCCAGATACGAGCGGGAAAGGGTGGGCGAGGCGGTGGGTCGGAAGGCGGCGAAAAGGACTAGAAGAGTGCACACATCTGACATAAGTAGATGGCCGGAGTGGAGTGGAGATGAAACGAGAAAACCGCGGTCGCACGGTAGTCACGCTTGTGACAGGCGTTGTCGCTCCCGACAACGGGAGCCCCAGTCTTGACAACACACCCTCTTGAAGCTGCTCCCGACAGTGAGCTCGACCGTTTCCCGCCGTCCAGCGGTGAATGATACCCAGTCTCTGAGCCCGTACGTCTTTTGTTTCGATGCTGGATAGCCTCGCTGACCGCATCAACGGCATTCCATCAAAACTTCCCATTCAACCCCTGCGCCATTATAGTTTCGCTTCAGCCTTCATCAGGCTCTTTTCGCTCTTTACCACCCACCCACTCCTTAATCTTCCCCAGCAGAATGGTTGCCCATGGCTCAGCCCTCCACTTCGCAAAGAGACAGGCCTCTTCGGATCCATTGGCGATTCCCACCGCGGATGGCGTCTTGACTAGTGCAACGGCTGTTCCAACGAATCTCGATGGCGCGACCAATACTCTCGCGTTTGACACAGGTGCACCTGCCGGCTCATCCATCGAGACTGCCCCGAATATCGCCCCTACGGTTTCGGCGTTGCCTACGATTACTTCTTCATTACCCATCACTCCAACCTCGAACTCAGATTCTTCGGAGACTGCCACGCCCACCGAACAAGCGGCGACAGGCGCAGCGTCGAAGAACATTGCTCTGAGTACAGTGATAGCATCTTGTGTTGGCGCTTTCATTGGCGCCAGCGCTCTGATTATATTCGGAATCTGGATCTATCGCCGCTATTCTCGAACGCTCAAGAAACGTGCAGCGTCAAGGGGACCTCTCTCACTTGCTCGCAATATGACTGCCGACCAAGCACGCAGACGCTCTCGTCTGGAGCCGTGGAACAAGCTCGAGGATGCAGATGATAAATGGGAGGGAATGTACCAGACAAAGGAGCGGGAAACCGACCAAGTCGCACCCATGGAGAAACTCACGATGTTCAAAAAGACGCCGAGTGTCCGAACAGCATATACCCACAAGTCTGCAGATGTATCAGCTTTCGACTTTCCTCAGTCTTACGCAGATTTCGATCCCAAGCTCGCGGAGACATTGTCCATTTCCGGTGGCAAATTCCCCGAACCTCGACCATTCATGGGACGAACCGACGCAGACCCACCACATTCCTGGGACTCCAACGCCAGTCAATCTTATTTATCTGTCCGTACTCAAATGTCCAGCGGCGCAATGTCTCCCTCTCTCCATATGGCGATTCCCACACCGCCGCCCACCGTATCTCAAATGCATATGTGGGAGTCTGCCGAAGTGGTCCACTATTCGGAAGCTCAAACCGCACAAGTGGAGCACACCGATCAATTGCAGGTAGAGGATAACCGCAGAAGTACCCACAACCCGTTCTTCAATGCGCGAGACGATGACCCGCGCCGCTCGCGGTCTAATTCTGTGCGCTCCCGATCTAACTCGGTCACTCAAGCTCCTTACACGAAGTCGCCTACTGCGAAAGGAAAAGAACGCATGCGCTATTCTAATGACCCTTTCGATGACATAAACGAGCAAATGCCGAGGCCTAAATTTGTTCAGCATCTCGCGACTGCCTCTTCGTCATCGACAGAGAGTAAGGAGAAGGCACTCCAGTCGCTCATCGCAGCCCTGGAGATTACGGAAGATGACGCGCGTTCTCGCCTGCGTATCGCTTCCATGCAGCCTTCGTTGATCTCGAACGTCTCCTCTATGGGTGGAGATATCGAGGATGTGACGCGGGACTTCCCATTGCCTCCAACGAGGTTCGAAGGCTCGAGTCAACACTCTTAATCCTGTCCATACATTGTCTTGCTATTTATCTCAGTCCATCATCCCCCAACCACCATATCGCATCTACTCTACTACCGCAAACCCTATTCCCTGCTGCATCCTCAAACTCACTTTGGACCCTCCCTCTCTGACTACGCACCTGCTTGCAATTGATTGCTTATCCTGTCGCATATCGTCCTTGCCTTTCTTTCTGTCACTAATTGTCCGCGCTGGTTTACCGATGCTGGTAACAGTCATTCCATAGTTGAAATTTTCTTTCCCTCTGCTATCGACCTTCGCCTTCCCCCCGTACAACACGCATCATGTTATTGAGATATGATGATGGGCCGGGCCTGTACACAATACGTTCAGTTGTTACTGCTTTCTCCTCTATGTTTCGGCAATTTTTCTTTCCATATTGCCCCAACGCGCTCCGCTGAGCGTTGCTCTCCCCACCCTTATTCCCCCTTGGAATCTTTCTTTATTACCCTTGTCTATCTATTCACTCAACCGAATTGTACCAATCTCTTGCATTCCGTCTTTTGCTCGTTGAGTTGCACTTGAGCTGTCACCCAAGACACTCATTGGAATTTTCATCCTGTGAGTGCTCGATGGGTGCTATAAAATCATGTCGGTATTTTATTGACCCTTGTTAAAGGTACAACGTATTGATTCATCCATGGATCTCAAAGTGTTTAGGGGAGCATCTAGATTTTCAACATGCATATATTCATGAGTTGAGTCGTCGGTTCAATTGTTCTGTAGTACGTTGTATCACGAAACAGCTGCCTATGGAGCGGCCGGTACGTCACCGCTACTTTTGGCCAGTGGCTAAATTGGTCGGTCTTTTGTTTTAAAAAATACCTCTTCGGAATCTCCAAAAATGGGCTCCAAAATCTTGACCAATACTTTACGCAACAAGCTCCTTTCTGGAGCATTTGCGCCTGCGTAGTGTCTCAGCGAGCTTCAGCAACTGCCGACCAAGTAGATAGCGAACTTCCACCAGAGCAACGTCAATAGCGAATTCGACGGGAGGCGTCAGCGACTGCTGTATGAAGGAGAATAGCTGCAGAATTAACAGGTTCGTCATGATTGTCGTTTGAGAGCCAATTGAGTGAGATTCATGCAGCCCAGCAAGTCCGACCACAGCAACCTTGCACAGAACCGTAGAACCCAGCATGAAGTACGAACTCGACAAGATTCAGAGGCGCCTGCTGAAGAAAGATTTTCGCCGAAGAGGCAGGACAACACTTGAACTCGGATGGCCTGCGATACGAAGGTAAGCGTTCGCCGATCTTCTGCGGGGCATCAGCGATTTCCCTAAAGAGTACGACTGAAAGTCTGACAGAGGCTGCGCCACGGTACTAGTAAAGGTCAGCAGCCATAAAGTCACCGATTTACAGAACTATTGTCCTTGAAACTCGTAATGGCAATGGTGCTTCCGATCTGTACGCACTGGTGGCTCACTAATCATTGATTGGCTATGATCAATGCACAGGTTCAGTACGTTTCAACGTTTCAACAACGTCAGCGTTTGACGTTCGATGTTCAACCCCCTCGGGGACCTCCCCACCACAACATACCTCTGATGGGGAGGGGTTAACACAGCGTAAATTAGAAGTGCGGGTCAGGAGTGACGACCAGCGCGTCTTCTTGGGGGGGATTATATGAGTATGTGAAAGACAAGAGTTCCTCTGCATTCTGCACTGTTGTAAGCTTCTAAGGGACCCTATTAACACTACCAAGCAGACCAAACAAAGGCCGGCTTAGCAACGGTACCAATTACTTTATGCCTCTTCTCAATTTCTTCATCGTGATAAGTATGCAAACCCCAGCCTTCTTCAGCGAAAAACTTTCAGCCATTGGAACGTCATCGGGCAACTTTCCGATGAAACCCGCCTCGAACGCGCCTCAGAAAGACAGCTTGCCCCGTTTGTACAGGTTTATAATGTAGGCAGTGTCGATATTATTGGATGGAGTACAGATGGAGTACATTGCGAATTGGAATAGCAAATCCTGACCGCATGATCCATCCCTGCTTTCCGGTTGAAGCCGTTCGTGGCGGGGTTCTGGCATATAAAAGGAGAGGGAATGAGTCGTGGAATCCTCAGTAGTCGCCGGTCGATTCCCCCCCTCCTTCAACCAAAAAAATCCCCATACCAGCAGGTCCGTACATGAAATACTCTATACTTCTGTACAGGCGCTGAACCAGACTCTTAGGTGCCGGACATCATGCTTTTCTTATCTTCGAAATTCCTTTTGGCTCTCGCTATCGTTCGAGGCAAGTTCCCTCTTTGCCAATTTGCGTCCGTAATTGACCTTGAGACTCTAGTTGCTCTTGCTGTTCCTCTTGGTATTCAGTATGATAAGACTACAGGCTTGACAGCGGGAGAACAGGCCAACAAAGGCAGACTTGATGCAGCGACGGTGGAAGGTAAGAACAACACCAACGTTACTCTTTATCAAGTTTATTAATATGTGAATGCCAGCCCATGCGCAGGTTGGCAAAATGCGTGAAGGTATCGAGAAGTACAAACTTGGCGATCCAAAAGCAAAGGCTCTGTATGAGGCTTCCTTTGGCAAGAACGCAGACGCTGCCGAGGTAGAGAAGACTATAGGTCACCTTGAAACCGGCAACCTCCACGCGAAGGTAGCTACCCACCCGTTTACAGGCGGCGAAATCGCTGCGGTCCCATGGTCCAAGAATGGCAACAAGCCCTGGACTGCAGGTCATGCCCAGTTCAGCAAAGAGTTCCATGGTTGGTTTCTTTTTCTGCTATGTATGTACAGGTGAACTGATCGCTTATCTTTCTAGGAGCTGGATTGGACAACGCCGGTCGTGCTGGTACTATTATCCATGAAGCTACGCATCAGATGTCCAAGACTGGAGATGACGTCAACCAAAGTGGCAAGATCATTCGCCCCTACGATGGAACATCTAAGCCATCGGGAGCCACTGGGTGTTAGTGCATCCACCCTCTTATGCGACCCCCACTAATCGTCTATTATGTAGACACGTCTAACCCAAACATGCACAAGACAGTTGCTGAAGTCAACGCCGACCATGCTTACACGGCCGTCAGAGATTCTTCGCCGAACATGCACCACAACGCGGAATCTTATGCGTACGCCTGGTCTGTGTGGTATATGATCCCAAAGTTGATACAATATTCTCTAGCGTGTTTGGTAGCTTGTGTTCACAACCAGGAGCTCTTCGCAGGCGTGACCTGCACCTCTTCCGTCGTGCACTTGTCGACGGCGATGATGATCAGGTATGACACTTCGTTCTAACTGGCAGCTCATTCCTAACGTCGTATAATTATCGTCAGCTGATGTACCTCGCCCGCCGCAATGCATGCAAACTGCCCGCCAACTATTTCGCGAAGAAGGCTGCTGCAAAGAAAGCTGCCGCTGGACACGAGATCAAAGGTGCGCACGGAGCACACACCGCCGTTAAGGGTGCAGCCCACGGCTCCAAGCTTCCTCTCGCACACGGCGCTCACGGAGCGAAAGCGGTCCACGCCACCACCAAGGCCGGAGCACACTTGTCCAAGCCGGTTGTGAAGGGGGCCAAAGCTGTGAAAGGGGGCAAGGCTGCGCACATCGCTCACGGTGTTCGCCCAGCCAAGTCTGGTCTGACGCGCGCGCAGCAGTCCAAGAACACCAAGGCCCGCGCCCACTTGGCCAACAAGAAGGCGACCGCACACGCCGGTAATGCAGCGACCCACTTGAACAAGCCCAGGATTGCTGTCAAGGGTAACAAAGCGCGTCCTCAAGCACACGCTACCGCTGTTCACCCTCACGCCGCTGCTCACCCTCACGCCGCTGCTCATCCTCACGCCGCTGCTCATCCTCACGCCGCTGCTCATCCTCACGCCGCTGCTCACCCTCACGCTGCCGCTGCTGCTCACCCTCACGCTGCCGCTGCTGCTCACCCCCATGCTGCCGCTGCTCATCCCCAAGCGCACGCCAATGCTGCTTCCAAAGCTAAGGTCCCGGCCGTCAGGCACTAAATGCGTCGCATTCCCTGCTTAGTAGTCATATAATTTACTGTATAACCCATGAGTAATAGTAATCAGGATTTGGAGACTGACGCCGCGTTGATCGAAGTTGATCGAAGTTTCTCTATGAATAGTGCACTTTAGAATGATGTATATGCGTCGTCTCCACAATTC